>CM076576.1:649617677-649929174 GCA_034641835.2 Pinus albicaulis | reverse complement strand
ATGATGTTGATTCCTTTTATGATGTGATGTCCATAATGTCGAGTTGTGATTAATTAATTTTCTTAATGGAATCATAAAATGAATGCAAGTTTACATGATAAAGTTTATGTTAATATACTACAACAATGGTTGTTAATGATTATGCAACTTACTATTCCTTTATTAAAGTTACTCTATGAATTGATAACATTCTATCTTATGATTAATGATAAATATGGAATAGCATTTCCATAGTTACCCATGAGGAATTTGTTTAAAATTTGTCTAACTGTGAACTCCTACATTTTGATGTGAGGTTACCAGGATGGTACAAGTGGTATGAGAGTTAAAGGTTGGGTGTGCTACGCCTTTGGTAATTTTTAAGTGGAAAAGGAAAGTGAAAATCAACTATCAAAATTTGCATATATGAAAGTATTACTGATACATTTAATGAGCTTGCCTAAAGCTACAATGCACTACTTATGGAGAATAAATGCATGAATGTAAAAGATGGGGAATTTGTTTGAAGAACACAATAGATTGTTTTCAAATGAAACTGAATGAACCATTTTAGATGTTAAAAATGCATAATGAGTTGAGTAGTGAAACTTGGCTATATTGGCTAGTTGTTGATTGAGTCATGCCATGGTTGCATTAAGAGTGTTGGTAGAATTGATTAGTTAGTGTTGCATGAATAAATATTAAAACTTATATGCATGAATTGGATTTGATTTTGTAGAAAATCTAATAACGAGATTCAATATCATCTTTTAATGTACTAAAAAGAGATAATGAATCCTTCTACAATTTGCGGAAACAAAACATGAACGTACAATCACATAACAAGTAAGAGAAAGACGTAATAAATCGCACAACAAAGATATATATACGGAAAGTACACTACCTAAAACCTCGTATATTGTATAAAGTTATGATCATGAAGCAATCCAATTATTTCTCTCTCGCAGAAATTCTCAAGACTCTCCGCCAACCGTCCTCACTCCGATCGAGGATAAATCGCCAATTACTTAGCCACCCTCGGCCCCCGCTCAGCTTGGCCTTCTCACACATTCCTTGAGGACCTAAATCCCTATTAAATAGGGAAATCCCTTGGTTTTATTACAAAATGCTTCCTTGCCCTCCACATGACTCTATAACTGACCTGTACAATTTTCTAATTATACAATTGATAGTTATCATCATTTTAACCTCAATATCAACTGGGCCTTCCTTAGAACTAACACACAAAAACTATTTATAGTGAATTATCAGTTAACTGAGAATCACTATTTTTGAATTAAATTGGATTTAATTCACTTGACCTCTCACTAGCTCATCACTCAATTAGAACTAGTTAAACTAATTTTAACTCGGTTAATTGAGTTAACTAATTACAACTCACAAATAAATGTAACTAGAACCCCTTAAATCATGGTATAACTCCACATGCATCCTCTTAGACCCTCAACTCAAATTTCCTAAGCTAACTTGGTCCTTCTAAATTAGTTAGCTAATGCAATTTGTCATGAGATTAAATTACAATTTCTCTTCGAATTTAATTAATGGAAAATTAAATCAGAAGCCCCACTTTGGGGTGCCATTTCTTGGTTCCATTTCAACACACCATCTCAAGGAGAAATTTATTATCTTCTACCCTGATCATGTCTCTGTGGAATTCGAATTTTCTTCTGGCAAATGCCTTCGTCAAGATGTTTGCATCTTGCTCCTCCGTGGGAATGTACTCTAATAAAATAATCCTCCTATGAACACAATATCTGAGTTGGGGATTTCGAATATCAATATTCTTGCACCTTTATATTAATTGAGTGTTTGATGAAACTCTAGTTATCACAATGTATCACCGTCAGATCCATCTGATGACTAAACAAACCAACAAGTATCTTCCTCATCCAGATTGTCTTGCATGTTGCGTGAGTGGTCGCCATGTACTCTACCTATACTGAACTAAGTGAAAATTATATTTGTTTCTTTTTGTACCAAGAAACTTCTATTGATCCTATGCTAAATATGCCTCCTAATGTGCTCTTCTGGTCAGATGGACTCCCTGCCGAATATGCATTGGTGAAGCCTTGAAGCTCACTCTCTTTGTTCGTTTGTACCATAAGACATACTTTTTAGTGCCTCTAAGATATCTCAACACATGTTTTCATGCATTCCAAAATATCTTGGTCGGCTTAACCATGGCTTGGATCAGTTGGTTAACTTTGTAGCACATGTCATGTCATGTGTTCACGAAATACATGAGTGAACCCATCACCTGTCGATTGTAGGTTTTAACCCCGAACAAATTATCTACACACGAATCTTATAACATAAAATAAACAATAGCGAGAGCATAAACATAAAACAGATAAACACAGATATTTTCCCCTGGATCCCAAATCAAGATGACCAGCTTGATTTTTCATTATATTCCTCTTAGTGTTACAACACACATATATATATACATGTCGAAGCATACATAAACCCCAATCTATTAACCCTGGATTATACATAACCGTAGCTCCCTTGACCGGATCTACAAAAATACTAGGGGCCGAAAACCATCGTACCCCAAAACCATGTGCAAAACCATGCACAAAAACATGGGCCGGAATACCCACTGGAAATTAAGGACCAAAAATTTTCGCCAGGGTGCTACTCCGGATCCCGACAGGGGGGGCTATTGCCCCCCCTCCTACCCCCCCGCACATTCTTATTCGTGGAAATAATATAACACATACCCAACATTCTCCCACTTGTTGTTTTCTTTCCGCAGGGGGCCACAGGAGAGCTTAGTCATTGGCCCAATTCTTCAACACCCATTGTTTCTCTACACCAAGAGAACTTTGAGTGCTCACGTACTTCGTCAATGCATCTCAGAACATCCTTCAAAGTGTCCACCTTTACCAAGAATACCCTTTTAGCCTCAACCATATCTCTAACAAAGTGATATTGAACATCAAAGTGCTTTGTCTTTGAATGATAAGCAGGATTATTAGCCAAGAAAATTGCACTTTGGCTATCACAGTCTATCCTTATAGCTTGTTGTACCAAACCCATACTTGAACACAATCTCTCGTAACCAAACTGGTTTCGTTTCGTACGAGTGGTTGCTATGTATTCTGCCTCTGTAGTTGAAAGAGCCACTACAGACCATCTTTTACTCATCCAACTGATTGTGCCTCCAACTAGGCTAAACACATACCCACTTGTAGATCTTCTTTGGTCCATATCTCCAGCCTAGTCTGCATCAAAAAAACCACAAATGTCCAAAATTCTGTCCAATCCTGGTCTTCCTCGGTAGCACAAGCCATAATCACTAGTGCCACATAAATATCTGAAAAACCGCTTCACTGCTATCCAATTCTCCTTCCCCTAGTTTTACATAAACCTACTCAATACTCCCACTGCATGTGCAATGTCTGGTCTAGTACATACCATTGCATACATCAGGCTACCCACTGCACTTGCATATGGAACACGGGACATATCCTCCTCTTCTTCTTGTGTCTTGGGACACTTTTCAGCAGACAGCTTTACACCTACAGGAATAGGAACATTCACCGATTTACTATCCTGCATATTGAACCTCTGCAATATAGTCTTGACATACTTCCTATGGTTTAACCAGAGCTTCCTCTTTTCCCGATCTCTCTTAATTTCCATGCCCAAAATATAGTTTGCAGCACTGAGATCCTTCATGTCGAATTTAGAGAATAGTTGGGTCTTCAAATCTTGGATAATTTCTTTGTCATTTCCAATCAACAACATATCATCCACATACAAGACCAAATAAATAACACGGTCACCATTTAATTTAAAATAAACACAATGATCCTCCTTGCTTCTAGTGAAGCCAAGTCCCTGTATATAGGTATCAAATTTCTGATACCATATCCTTGGTGATTGTTTTAACCCATACAGAGACTTCTTCAACTTGCATACCAGTTCTTTCTTACCCTTCACCATAAAGCCCTTAGGTTTCTTCATGTAGATCTCCTCTTCTAGATCCCCGTGAAGAAAAGTTGTCTTCACATCCATCTATTCTATCTCAAAATCAAATGCAGCAGCAACAGATAAAAGTAATCTAATAGAAGTAACTTTGGCAACAGGAGAACGAATATCACCAAAATCAATTCCCGGCACCTGGGAATAACCTTTGGCTACCAACCGAGCTTTGTATTTCTCCACCTTTCCTTCTACATTCATCTTCTTCTTAAACACCCATTTGCTCTCGATGGGCTTCCTTCCAGCCAACAACTCCACCATATCCCATGCCTCATTTTTGTGCAAGGATGCCATTTCATCAACCATGGCCTCCTTCCAGAGTTTTCCATCCTCTGAATCTACTGCCTCCCTGACAGTTCTGGGATCAACATCAGTTATAGTTAAGGAAAAACCTAAAAAAAAGCAGATGGACTATACCTTTTTGGTCGCCTTCTTTCCCGAACTGATCTTCTCAAAGCTGGGGTTTGTGGCTCTTCCTCTTCTGAATCTTCTTCTGTTGTAGAGTCTGATTCATCCTCCTTTAGCTCAAAACTCTATCTTCTCAGCTTCGTTTGGTAGGACTTCATGTGTAACAACATCTTTCACCTCTCTCAACACCACATCTCGATTGTACACAACCTTCCTTGTTTCTGGGTTCCAAAGCTTTTAACCCTTTAAACCATCCTTATACCCAATAAAGATGCACCTTTCAGATTTATTATCCAACTTCCTCCTTTTCTCCTTTGGAACATGTACATATGCATCACATCCAAATACCCTTAGATGTGAAAGAGATGTGAAAGAGAGGGTTTCTTACCAGTCCATACCTCATGTGGTGTCTTATCCTCCAACGCTGATGAAAGTGATCTATTAACTAAGTAACATGCAGTCTCCACTGCCTCTGCCTAGAATTCTTGTCCTAACCCAGTACCACTAAGCATGCTTCTTGCCTTTTCCAGCAGTGTTCTATTCATTCTTTCTAAAACTCCATTTTGTTGAGGTGTGTATGGAGTAGTCTTCTTCCGTGCTATGCCACACTTCTTACAAAACTCTTCAAATTCCTTCTTGCAGAACTCCCCACCATTATCTGTCCTCAGCACCTTTATCTTCTTCTCTGTCTGGTTTTCCACGAGAGCCTTAAATTCTTTAAATTTGTCAAAGACTTCATATTTCTTCCTCAAGAAATATATCCATGTATTCCTTGAGAAGTCATCTATGAAAGAAACATAGTACATATACTTTCCCAGTGATGGAACTGACACAGGTCCAAACACATCACTGTGCACAAGTTCTAATATCTTGTTCGCCCTCTTAGCACCAGAAGGAAAACTCACCCAATCTTTCTTCCCATATACAAAATGTTCACAGAAATCGAAATCCAGAGAGAAATTAGACATACCTTCTACCATACCATTTCTATGCAGTATTCGAAGGCCCTTCTCTCCAATATGTCCAAGCCTTTGATGACATAACATGGTCTTTTCTGCAAAGACAGCTAGTGTTTCCGCTCCACTTTCAGGAACCATAGAACTGTTACACCCATCAATAACAGTGCTACCTTGTAGCTTGTATAGAGTTCCAGTCCAAACTCCCCACATTAATACGAGTGCTCCCCGAACCATCTTACAGGCATCTTTCTCAAACACTGTTTTTACACCTGCATCATCCATCTTGCTTACAGAAATAATATTTCTGGCCAATGCAAGAATATGCATAACACCAGTAAGTGTTCTAATCCTTCCACCTTGTTGCTTCAGCTTGACCTTTCCACGTCCGATGATTCTGGCCTTCCTATCATCCCTTAGGAAGACATCACCATCATATTTGTCATACTCGCAGAACCACTCCCTATGGGAAGTGAAGTGAAAGGATGCACCTGAGTCAATCAACTATGACTCATGATCTACATGTGTATTTGAAGAAGAAGCCAAATACACATCCCCACCTTCATCCGAGGTGGTTTTTTCCTCTGAAGAAGGAGCATCATCAGATCCCTTTCCTTTCTCAGGAGATTTAGATCTGCAATCCTTTTTGTAGTGCCCTTCCTTTCCGCATTTCCAGCACACCTTTACAAACTTTCCAAAAGATTTAGATCTCCCTCTAGATTCAGATCTCCCACTCGAAACCTTATTCTTGTTTCTGTTCTAGGACCTTCCTCTTATAGATAAGGCATCTCCATTCTGACCCTCCATATTTCTCCGTCTCATTTCCTCCGACAGCAAGGTTGAGACAATGTCATCAAAATTCAAGGTAGTTGTATTGCTACCTATTGCAATAACCAGATTGTCCCACGAATCTGGTAGAGAACACAACAAACTGATGCACTTATCTTCATCTGAGATTCTAATATCAATAGATGACAGCTGACTTACCACAGTATTGAAGACGTTCAAATGCTCTATCACCGAGTCTCCATCCTTCATCCTCAGGTTATACAGCTTTTTCCGCGGGAACAATTTATTCACCAGAGACTTAGATTGGTACAAATTCCCTAGCTTGTCCCACAAGGTCTTAGCCGTAGCTTCCCCAGATACATTCAAAAATACTGAATCTGAGACACACACCTGTATTGTGCTCTTAGCCTTCCGATCCAGTTTCTTCCAATCTTCATCTGACATTGTCGTTGGTTTAGTACCTAGATCTACAGTGATCCACTGATCTTTATCCACTAGTAGATCCTCCATCTTGAGCTTCCATAACTCAAAACTCTGACCATTAAATTTCTTGATCTCTATCTTCCCCCTTCTCGCCATCTTCTTTCACCACAAGAATCGATCCTGTAGATCTCCCACTGAACAGGGTCTACCTTAGGCCCAAGAAAAAAACCCTCAGTAGCAAAGGTGTCCCCTTGAAGCCGAAGCCACTCTGATACCAAATGTAGGTTTTAACCCTGAATAGAAATTATCTACACAAGAATCTTATAACAGAAAATAAACAATAGCAAGAGCATAAAACATAAAATAGATAAACACAAAGATTTTCCCCTGGATCCTAAATCAGAACAACCAGCTTGATTTTTCATTATATTCCTTCCTCCAATTTCCTGCAAGAGGAGTCTCCATGGGTTTGTTTCCATCTATGTGGAACTTCCTCAAAATATTATTGGCATACTTTCTCTGATATACAAATATCTCCCCATCTCTTTACCATATTTCCAATCCAACGAAATATTGCAATGTAGCCCCATGTCCTTCATCTCAAATTCTCTTGCAATATCTTCTTTCCAAGACCTTATGAGTTTCTCATCACCTTTCAGTATCAGATCATCGACATAAAGTACAATAATAAAAAGATTACCATCAACCACAATATGATATAGGTTCGCATATGCTTCACTCTTGGCGAATCCCAACTCAGTGAAATAGCTATCAATCCTAGTGTACCAAGCACAAGGTGCTTGCTTCTGACTATACAATGTTCTATTGAGTTTTCACACATGCAACTCCCTATCTAAGGTCTCAAAACCTTCTGGTTGCTCATTATACACTTATTCCTCATTAATTCCATTGAGAAATGTTTTCTTTACATCCATCTGATGTATCTACCATCCCATCTACACTAAGAATGCAAGGATAGATCTAATAGATGAGTACATTATGACTAGTGAAAAAATCTCATCATATTGAATCCCCTCCACCTGAGAGAACCCTCTAGCCACAAATCTAGCCTCGTTTTTTTCCACACTCCCATTTTTTTCTTGCTTCAACTTGCAAACCCATCTAAATCCTACAACTGACTTCCCCACTAGTCTTGGGATAACTTCCCATGCACTGTTTTCTGATAATGGAGTCATAATCCTCAAAAATGGCATCAACCCACACTAGATTTTTCACTGCTTCCTCAAAATAGGATGGTTCTATCTCAATTCCTCCGCTCATAAGAGCCATGTATCTAGTGTACCACTCTGGGGACCTTCTCTGCCTTTGTTGTGATGTGGGTTCTCTTACATTATCTCTAGCATCTAGAAATAATATTTCAGCCTCTCTAATGTGCTTCCTTCCATCTCTGGTGGATGCATCTGCATGAGTGGTTTCTACCACTCTCTGTTCCTTTGCTTGTGGCTGATCCACATCCTGAGGTTCATCCTTTGGAGCTAAGAGCTTCTAAACTATATCCAACTCAAGCTCCCTCTCAAGGGACAATCACATGGCTTTGCCTTTAAAAAATTTCACATCTCTTATGACCATTTTCGTGTCCTAGAAATTACACCCAATATTTGTGAGGTGTTTCAGTATACCCCACAAATATCCCCAACTTTGATGTTGGTTCTAGCTATGTCCTCGCATCTTTGGTCATATGGAAAAAAAAAATTAACCAAAAATTTTAAAATGCGACACATCCGGTCTATTACCTGAAAAATCCTCATTTGGTGTACTCATCCCAAGTATTTTATGAGGACTTATGTTTTGTAAAAATATTGTTTTATTGCATGCATCTGCCCATATATAAAATGGTAGGCCCTTATCATGCAACATAGCTTGTGGTGCTCCAACAATAGTTCTATTATTTCTTTCTACAATCCCACTATGTTGTGGGATATGAGGTGAAATAAATTCTCTTCAAATTCCTTCTGAGGAACAGAAGCTCTTGTATTCGTTAGAGATTTATTCTCCATCATTTTCATTCCTCGGAGCCTTCACCTTCTTCCCTGTATCTTTTTCGACAAGTGCCTTGAACTCACAAAACTTGGAGAACAATTTATGTTTCTTCTACATGAATAAAATTCAACACTTTCTTGAAAAATAATTAAAAAAAAATTATATGATTCATGTGCTTTGTTGCGGAAGCTGTCGAGAATGATCCACACATGTCTGAGGGAACTCTCTCAAGGATTTCCTTGGCTCAGTTGTCCTTACCTTGAAAGGTGGCTTCAGTATAATTCCCTAATGTACACCCTTTGCACGTGTCTCTCTGTGCAAGTGCACCCTTTGGAAGTAATGTAGAAATTTGTTGCATGATCCTCAGATCGCTATGGTGTAGATGGCCCAACCTCTTGTGCCCTAACCCACTGATGTCTCATCTTTCCACCTTGTCTACTTTATTTTTAAATGTTGTGCAGTCATCTACATCAAGTTTGTAGAGTTTCTTCACTTACACCCCAATCATTTTCACCTATCCCATGGATTTATGACGAAGGAACATCTTTCCTTCACTAAAAATCATGTCATATCCACGATATTCCAACATAGCAATAGAAACCAAATTCTTATTTAAACCAGGCACATGAAAGACATATTTTTTAATATTAGGGGTTTACTTGACTCTCTCTAAAAGGTAATTGTACCAATACTGGTAGCGTTATACCTTCCGTCATCACCCATATCGATGTCCATTTGGAGATATTTCTCCTCCAAGCTATTGAAGAATTTTTTTTTCCCGATCATGTGGAATGAATCTCCACTATCCAAATACCATGCATATCCCATCACTGATGACACCATGTATGCAATGAGGGTGAAGTCAAACTCAAACTATGAAGCTAATGTTTCACCTATTTCTCCTCTTGAGACCTTCCTTTTTTTCTTCTTTTGTAGACAATTTGTGGCATAGTGTTCATGCTCATGATAATTGAAACATTTCACCTTTGACAAGTATTTCTTTTTTCCTTCCTTGTCGGTCTCGTATTTAGAATGGAACGCCTTCCATTTTCCTTTATTCACCTTTCCAACCAAGGTAGAGTTATCCTCATCATTAGTCTTTGATGAGGATCCATATCTGGTGCTTTTTCGAATTTCTTCTTGTGCCAAATCGAACCATAGTTGCTCTCAATATGAAAGCTCCTCCCTCCCAATAACATATTCCTGGTAGCTATTCTAACTCTTTGGAAGGCCTATAAGAGCTAGGCTCACCAAATCATCTCAAGAAACAGTGATCCCAACTCTTCCAAGCTCATCTCCATACTGAGTGAACTTTGTCAAGTATTTTTGGATCGTGTCGCCCTTCTCCATTTTGATCTTCCTCAGCATGTCTTTCAGTGCCAAATTATTGTGGCCGTTGTTATTCTGATACAGATTTTTCAAGACCTTCCACATCGCATATGGAGTTACCTTCCCATGGAGACTCGAGACAATATGATCTCAAACTCCCTCTAACAATATCATTCTTGCCTTTGCTACATTCTTCTTCCATGCATCGAGAAGTTGAGCATTTGTTGCTACAAATTCCAAGACATTAGTGTCTATGAAAGAATTCATTCCATTTTCCTCCAGGAATGCCTCCATCCTGTCCTTCCTTGCAATATAATTCAAATTTCCTTCGAGTGCATATTCGAGTCTCAAGCCATTGAAAGACATATTGATCAATTATTGGATACCAAAGAATAAATATGAAAATTCACACTTGATAAAAAAAAAAATTTTCTTATCTTATTATTGTGATTCCTGGCGATCTGATACCATGTAGAAAATATAACAATAAGATTGAATCTGATCTTGTAATGTACTAAAAATATATTGTATCCTTCTACATTTTTCGGATCGAAAACACTATTACACAATCACATAACAAGTAATAGAAAGAGACAATCAATCGCACAAAACAAGATGTATCTAGGGAAAGCACACTGCCTAAAACCCCGCTATTTGTATATTGTATAAATTCAAGGATCATGAAACAATATAATTATTTCTCTCTAATAGAAATTCCTGCACTTTTCCAAATGTCTCACTCTGATCTAGGAAAAATCATCCAATTACTTAGCCAATTATCAGCCTCTTCTCAGCCTCCTTTTCTCATGAATTCCTTGAGGAATTAAATCCCTATTAAATAGGAAAATCCCTTGGCTTTATTTCACAATGCTTCCTTGGAATCCACATGACTATATAACTGACCTATAAAATTTTATAATTATGCAATTGATAGTTATCATCCCTTTAACCTTGGTCTTAACTGGGCCTTCCTTAGAACTAACATGTAAAATATATTTATAGTGAATTATCAGTTAACTGATAGGTCACTACTTATGAATTAAATTAGATTTAATTCACTCGTCCTCTCACTACCTCGTCACTCAGTTAGAACTAGTCAAACTGATTCTAAGTCAATTAATTGAGTTTACTAATTACAACTCACAAATATATGTAACTACACCCCCTTAAATCATTGCAAAACTCTACATGAATCCTCTTAGACACTCAACTCGAATTACCTAAGCAAACTCAGTCATTCTAAATTAGTTAACTATTGCAAGCTGTCATGAGATGAAATTACGATTTCTCTTCCAATTTAATGAAGGGAAAACTAAATTATAAGCCCCACCTTGGGGTGCCTTTTAAACAGATTTAATCTTATTGCAAGTTTTAAACAAGCTATTACGGTAATTACTTCTTGTACTAGTCTGTTGGTGACAATACATTGTGGGAATTTGAAATGTTTAGATTGTTACCCTAACTGTTATTTCCATTTACACATTAACGAATATTTGTATATAATTTTATGCATGAAAATATTGTATGCATGAAACTAAAATGATTGTGAAAGTGAATACTTATTTAAAAAATGAATATTTATGACTAATTTTTTTAATGGGATTAAGCCAAGGTAACTTAATGGCAACAAGAAAACCCATGAAGGTAAAATGTTGCAATGGAAACTACAACCATAAATGAAAAAGTATACTGTTATGATATGCATGATTGTGTTATTTGGAAAATAAAATGTATACCACCTGTATGTGGGTTATGTTTCCTGTCAATCTAAATATTGTAGACCCATGCTGAGGGTCAAATATAAATGCACTGCGTACATAAATGTTTCTTTTGTTTTAAATGATAATGTGCATATGGTTTATTATGTAAATTATGGTGGGAAAGAGTGTTAAAATATAATTTTGCATGCGAGACAGTTGATGACAATTGTCAAAGGTCAAGAGGCCTTGGGTTGATGATGCTTTCCTACCTGGATTTCCTCTCCCTAGAGATATATGATCTCAGTAACGGAAAATAGTTTGTCAATATGGTGAAGAGGAAAAAAGCATCAGGAAAATCTGTTGATTTTGGAGCCTGTTGGGGGATGCCCAAAAATTCCTCATAGAAGGGACACTGTCGGAGGAATGGGAGGGACAATTCCAAGAGGAACATGCATTGGACCCTATGTAGTCATTGGAATTCTTGAGTTGGTTGGCCAGTGGAATTCCAGAGTGGATCGGGTATGGTCTTTGTTAGAGAACTATTTGGATGTGAAAATAAATCGATCTAGTTATGGAAACCAGTTCCCATTGGTTGGGAGGAGCATCCTTTAGCCTACTATGGTTCACATAGAAGAAAAAATTAACTAATCAGTTATGTGTTATGTTAAAAATTAATTTCCTATATAATTGTGTATATATTTTATGTATGTCTTGACAAGAAACGAGTCTAGTGCTCAGAAAGGAATTGCTGGAAGTGTAATTTATTTTATTGTATTATTAATATTTTGAATGTCTTAGTAGGGGCTAAGACAGTATGCACTTGGTGCATTTATCGATTTTTTTTATGATTAGGGATATAAGTTCTCTCTTAGTACATTTAGAAGTACTGTATGGATGTCTTTAGTGGGATCTAAGACAATTTGCATGAGATGTAGTGATTTACCATTTTGATGATTAGAGGGTTGGTGCTCTCTAAGTACTTGTAGAAGTATTGTGATTTAAATATTACCTAACTTTACATAATTGATTGATAGTTACAATTATTTCATTTGATTGAAAATTTTGTGACTAATGTGATTGAATTTTTTAGTCATACATTACAGGGTACTTGCAATGGAATCTTGATGGTTTGTCCAACCACTATTAGAGTGCTTGCGTGAAAGTTACCATGACCTCCAAGAGTAATCTAGAAGTAACGGTAATTGGTATCTAGATATTTTATTTTTCTTCTATGAATTTGATTAATGGGCAAGTGATGGAAAGTAGAATCTACATATTTTCACAACTATAAATGCTTATTACTATTTATTTTTCTTATGTTAGAACATTATTATTTTTTCTTATTGATATTTCTTGGAATGAAATCCTTCATTTTGAAGAAAAATTATTCCCTTTTGGTTCATATTGTTATATCATAAGTAAAATTTAAATTTCCAACAAGAGAAGAACACCAGCGACGGTGTTTTATTTAAGGGGGGAGTATGTAATATCTCTATTTCACGTATGAAATATTGTGAAGGTTTCTTCGTAATATAAACGATTAATTTTAATGAGTTGGAAGTATCAAATTGGTTAGAGATAAGTAGTTCTGGGTAATATTCTTTTACTAAGGATCTATGCTCTAAACAGCATTTACCAAGTGAGGATGAAACACACACATATTATTTTGGAAGAATATAGTGTTCATGCCAATGTATATACTCAATATAGTTTGAATGGAAGTTAGTTAGGGTTGGTTCTTGTTAACCACATCATCTTTCTTCCTAATAGAAAACAAAAAATACAACCATACCTCCGGTCTTCAATTTTTGGATGTTAGTTTCATTGAATGATCTCCATATGCTACCACATGAACCATTTAATTTTTACTCCTAACGTTGAGTCAAAGGTAGTAACTCATGGAGATATCACTTATTACATATTGAGAGATACAAATTTTATTAATTTCTACATAAAATGTAAAGGTGGAAATATAACTATTGGGTGAGCATGACAGTCATGAAAATCTCGAGAGGATTCCATGACTTTTCCCCATGACTATGCCCAAACAATTATTGGAAAACATGATCCAAAAAAAAAAAAAAAAGGGTTGTTCTAAGAGAATGGCATGCTAGTGATAATGGAGAACACTGGTTTCGTGGCACTCGTATTTAAAAAAGAAAAAAAAAATCAATTTGTGTGGAAGAGATAGCACCTTGAGAGATAAGTATACATGTTAATTACTATGGAATATAAAAGAACCATGCGCAATGGATGATAAATAATCCTTGTTATTATATTAAAAAAACTTTAGGGATTTGCATGTAGAAATTAGATAGAACTATTATATCTGATATTTTTGTAAAGAAAAATATGTTATTTACATGAATTAAAAAATAGAACTATCATGTTAGATGTTTCTTTAAAATTAAAAATTTATTTATATATATAAATATAGTACTATTATGCTTGTTATTTTTTGAAAATAAATATGCTATTTTCATGCATAAGAGGAAAAGAATAATATTGTGTGAATTTTCTTGAAAGAGAAAATATAAGTTCACAGGCAAGTAAGAAAATTAGATATTATGCATAATAATTATTGAAAAAAAATGTACGTTTGCATGTTCTAATTGTGTTAAACTTAAGGATATTCTTACATACAAGTATGGTAAAAGTAAAATTGATACCGATCTTAATAAAAGAATGTGCATAGTTATCATTTGCATAAAATATTAGCCCTGTTATTTTAGAAACACTATACTTCTTCAATAAAAGAATGTGCATAGTTATCATTTGCATAAAATACTAGCCATGTTATTTTAGAAACACTGCATGGTAAAAGATAAATTAGTGGTGCTAATTATTTGGAAAGAAAATAATATGAATTCTTGTGCATTAAACAATAAAAACCATGATTATTTTCTTGGAAACTTGTTCATGAATTATATGCGTATAGAAAAGAACCCATGTTGGTTTTTAGGAAATATTTTGTGTTTGTATGCATAGAATGAATGTTGATTGTGTTAAAAGAACACACCTTTTACATAAACAAAAAGATTTAGAAGTCGTGATATTTTTCATAAAGAATGCATGTGAGATTTTCTTGAGAAAATATAATGACACTGAGTTATTTTGATTAAAAAAATATAGCTACTATGCTTTTGATTTCTTGGGGAAAATTAAAATATGCATATGCAGGAACAAGACTAGTAACCATTTCTTTTAAAAGGAAATATGTTGAGGTGCATAAAACTATAGCCATGATATTAATTTTCATGAAGGGAATATGGGTTATAATTTTAATATGATTTAGGAAAATTTATATTGCATGAAAAAATGTGTTAATTCTATTGTGGAAAGGATTATGCATTATCATACATTTAGCTTCTTGTGAGAAAGGGGGACGTGTGTTTATGTAAGAAGAATAATTATTATATTATTGAACTAGTGGTTCCATGCAAGAGATAATTAATATTGTGTTAACTCCACTTTAGAATAGGGCATGTATTTTCATGTACTATAGTTATTGTGAATAGTTCTCCTTTGCAATACACAAGAATAGAATCTACCATTTTATATTTCCCTTAGAAGGGACATGCATTTGTATGCATAATAATAATAATATTTGTTGTATTGGGAAAAACATAAATTATGTAGCTACATGCACAAAGAAAAGTTGGGGGGCTAACCTTATTTGGATAAGTTTTAACTAATTACATGCACAAGATTCAAAGCTAAGATGCTAGTGCCCTTTAAATAAAAATGGATGGTTATAGTGGCTATCCTTTGGAAAATAATGTATGCTGGTGTAAATGAAATATTAGTTAATGTGGTGTTTATTTTATGGACATTCTTTGATTGTTACATGCTTATAACTAGTGCATATGCAGTGTTGTTTAAGGAAGCATGTCATGATGTTTTGTTTGCATTTCATGAATGTGCATGAATGGATGGTGAAGCAATACTAGTATAGATTTATGAAATGTTTGTTTAATACTTTATGTAATCATGGTATCAAGGCATGTTGAGGAAAACAATGGCAGGAAAGGATAGTGGCTTGTGCAAATGATAGACTATGTTTAACATTCTGGAAGGTAAAGAACTAATGGTCCATGCAGATGAGTGCGGGTTGTAGGATGGTCCATTGATGGAACAACCAGACCATAAATATATAAACAGTGAAGTTTTGCGGGTAAATGAGTTCATGATGATTGTAATAGATTTCACCTAGATACATTGTATTTTAATGATATTTATTTGTAATATTTTATGACAGTGGTTAAAGGATTGACTCCCTTATAAGCCATTGAGTGACTAGTGAACACCCTCACGAGCATTTAATGATAAAATTAAACGTTTGTTGGTTTTCACCCTAAGGGGTTTCTAGAATATAATATTATTGTGTTAGTTTGATGATGTTGATTCTTTTTTTGATGTGATTTTCATAATGTCAACTATGTGATCAATTAATATACTACTTAATGAGAAATATGGAATAGTGATTTGGATAGTTACCCGTGGAGAATTTGTGCAAAAATTTTCTAATTCTCTCCATTTTCATATGAGGTTACCTAGGGATGTTACACTTCCTCAGTTAAGTACTCTCTTGAACTTAATAGATAACTTCTTGATATTTTCAACTTTACTATATATTGATTCGCAATTGAGTATTCTCTTGAACATAATAGATAACTTCTTGATATTGTCAACTTTACTATATATTGATTCCCCATATATATTGATTCCCCATAGACTAGTAATGTAATATATGAATTAGGTTGATTTTAATTTTTCTTTGATAAGTTTAGATATAATTTTTATGAGATAATGATTTTAATATTTTTTTTAAATAGATTTAGTGTTTTTTTTAATATCTTATTTTAGGTATTTTCATATATATAATTTTCTTAGTATATTATATATTTAATGTGTTTTTTAAAGGAGTAGTTTTTAAGTGCTATTTCTTTTTAAGTTTCAAGTGAAAAATCTGGATTTGTTTTGTTTAAAAAAAAATTTGATTGCATATATAGATTCATCGCCCTCCAAAACTTGCGATGCTTTTATTGTAAAGTGTTCTAGTATCATACTTGTGATTCAATAAATCTCTACCAAATTTATCAAGAATAAATCGAAAAATAAACCAAAAAAACTCACTGTTATTGTAAAGAGTTCCTGTATCATACAAATCTCTACCAAATTTATCAAGAATAAATAAAAAAATAAATCAAAAAAGTTTCCAAAAAATCTCACTCCTACTTATTTTTTTAAACCTTATATATTAATTTCCGATATATTACTATATTTATCATATATTAATACATAACGATATTTTATATCAGTTAGATAGCAATTTAACCTTAAAAAAAATACCAATTACACTATAAGAATGACTTGTGACCATATCCCCTGCACAGTCTCTACGTTTAATAGAGTACATTACTTCCTCACTTAATCTAACGGTGGGCATATCGTATTAATTATTCTATAACAAGAATAACATGATAATAAGATATCATATTATATAAAATCATTAAAAATTAGTCAATTAAATACTAAAATATGATTGAAAATAATTAACTATTTCATAATCTTTGCCAATTTGGGAAGGCTGTATTTTGAAAAAAAAACACACAAAAGAGGAGACTGGCTTCCAAACCATCGGAATCCACACGATACCTGGTACTGTTGCAGTACAAATTGTTTTTATCGGGTTCCCATGAGAAGTTTCTACGAATTGTTAGTTGAAGTCATAGCTTTGATAAAAATCGTGGCTCAAGGAGTGTCACTTAAGCAAGAGCCAAACAAGTCGTAAAGAATTAAAATTTCTTATAAAGAATTGATAATATAATTAAATTAAAAATAATAAAAAATTAAAATTGAGTAAAGTAATTGATAGTTAAATTAGAATAAAAACTAAATTTTTAATAATAAAAAATATAAATATTAAAAATGAAGTTGCTTTATTTATACAGATATTTGTCATAATAACTTTTCGCAATTGTATTTATTGACATTTTGTTCCTATCCATTTTGTATGCAAATACTTGGTTAAATTATGGTTAGTACTACACTATTTTCAAGGATTTTAATTGTTCATAGTTTCCTATAAAACTTAATAATGAAAAATCTAAAAATATCTAAAAATCATGAAATGAATATTACAACTACATTCAAAAATCATTCAATATGGTAAAAAAAATGCAAATATCCTATTGTGTTGTGCAAACACTACAATAACAATCATTATACAATGAAATTTTAAAAATAATATTACAACTATATCGAAATACTATGGCACAAAAATCTTACACAAATATCCAATTGTGTCATGCAAACACTAAAATAACATTTTTTTTTTCCATTTTTTTTTCAAAACTTTAATAAATGGACTTGTTATATTTATACAGGTATTTTCTATTTGAATTGATAACCATTTTAATTTATTATCAATATTTTCTTACTGATTTATTAAGTAAATTTATATAATTAATTTTGTATATTTACATTTTTAGTCTTATTTATTGAAACATTGAAGAAAACAGAAATAATGGGGCAAAGTAACAACTCTTGGTAAGTGTATTTATTAACATCTTGTTCCTATTTATTTTGTATGCAAATACTTGCTTAACTTATGGTTGGTACTACACGAGTTTCAAGGATTTTGATTGTTCATAATTTCCTATAAAAATTAATAATGAAAAATCTTAAAATATCTAAAAAAAAACATGAAATAAATATTACAACTACATTCAAAAATCATTTAATATAGTAAAAAAATAGCAAATATCCTATTATGTTGTGCAAACACTACAATAACAATCATTATGCAATAAAATTTTAAAAATAATAATACAACTATATCAAAATACTACGACACAAAAATCTTAAGCAAATATCCAATAGTTTTATTCAAACACTACAATAACTTTTTTTTTTCATTTTTTTTTCAAAACTATAATCATTTTCAAACTAATTAAAAGCCAAATCAGACCAAAATTTTATTAATTGAAAACCAAAGTATTTTTTACCAGAATAAAAATAATATAACCTATCATCAACATCTTCTCTCGGTGAAAAACCAATCTCTACTCCTCGTCCAGATATATACTACGAGTGCCAATAATTGATGTGCGTTATCAATAATGGAGAATGTATATCACCCTTTAAATTATTCCTATTAATTTAGAAGGTGAAAACCTTATCGACGAGAAAAACCAAACTCAACTCCTCGTCCACATATATACTTGGAATGCCAATAATTGATGTGCGTTATCAATAACGGAGAATGTATATCACCCTTTAAATTATGTTGCCTATTAATTTAGAATGCACATAAGAAGGGGCAAATAAAGAAAAACCCTATCACCTACACTTATATTAATATCCAAATAAATACAAATATGAACCTAAGAATGATTTATATCTTTTATATATAGTACAAAATAAAAATTAACTTACTATAATTTCCAAGATAAAGTTTCAGAAAAAGAATATATATATTTCAGAAAAAATATTTAAAAATAAGTAGATAAAGTTAATCTATCCATTTTTGTAATTAAAATATTAATGGGAGTTGTTTACACTTCAAATAATTCTTACATTATATATATACTTGATGTAAATGTGTGATCACACTTGGAAATAACGCTTGTATTAGTAAATAGGTAAGATTTGGTTGGTAAATACATAAGTTTTGGTTGGTTGTTTGGTTTGGTTGTTGAGATATTCTCTTTATAATCAATTTTTTAGTTTAGAAATTGTTAAATATTATAAGCAATATTCACACTCGAAAATAACGCTTATATTACTAAATAGGTAAGATTTATAACGCTTATATTACTAAATAGGTAAGATTTGATTAGTTGTTTGGTTTGGTCGTTGAGATATTTTCTTTATAATTAATTTCTTAATTTAAAAATGGTTAGATATTATAAGCACCATATATACTTGATGTAAATGTGTAATCAGAAGTGTAATAGAAAAATTATTTGTACATCGATGTTTTCTTTCTTGATAACTCCCTCACGGGAGGGCGCAGGTCAAGAGAAAAGTATAGTAATACGTATAGTGATGTGAGTTTGTGTTGCATAAAAGTGAGTTTGCCTATTTTTCCATCAGTGGATGTTTTTGCGTTATTGCATAAGCGTTTAGACAACCTCACTAGAAAACCATTTCTTATAGGGTCACGGCTTTCCTATTTGCTGGCAAGTGAAGAACGTTGCGTGTGGCTCAAGATCTGCAAGGAGTTGAATTCATTGAGTTGAGTTGAATTGAGTTTGAGCGAATTGTTGAGTTTGAGTTGAATTGTTGCGTGTGGCTCAAGATCTGCAAGGAGTTGAATTCATTGAGTTTGAGTTGAGTTGAATTGTTGCGTGTGGCTAAAATCGAATACAAGAGTGGAGAGAGTGGGTAGTATGGAGCGTGGAGGCACTTTTGCTGTACATTTCATCTGAGTTGGAGTTGGCAATACTCAAATCAAGGAGTTGGCAATGGGTTTTCTAGAACTGTGCATGGATATTGTATGTGCTAATGATGGAAGCCATTTGATCTGTTACTCTGAAAATGCAGTTGATTGAATTTTACATGGTACATGGTTTCTACTGATACTAGAAATGAAAAACGGCAAAGTGTGACACTCCAAGTCTAGTTGTCACACTGTAGATCCATAAATTTAAGTTTTATTTGTTTTCCTGCATCAATTCGCTCTCCGCTATCAATTTTATAGTGTGTTTTTGTGCACAATCTGCTACGTTAGTAGAGTTGTTGCATTTGTTAGTGCAATGTTGTTGTCACATTGTTACTACTTCTAAGTGTGAAAGGTAGCAACAGCCTTAACAACGAGGACCTCGCATTGTTCAAGTTTTGAATTCATTAATGCAAATTAGTTATCCGTCAAGACATGCATCCAAAATTTTTCACATAAGCACAAAATGTTTTCCATACGATTGAGGAGATTCATTTCTACTATTATTAAATAATTGTACCCTATATTTAATTTTGGTGTGTAAGTAGAAGGTGAAAAATCAATGAATGAACAAAGAAACATATCATAAATGAGTAGTTATCAATGTTTTCTTGTGTAGAGTGAACATCTCACTAATTTAATTATGTGGGTATGTTATAAATTGATGGATTTTGTTGTGATTCAAGATTCAATAACATCAATTACAAGTTATTTTTATGAGATCAGGCGAAATTGTATGGTAAAATTTTGTGCACATTTATTCTAGATAAATGTGAGACACAACAAGCTATGTCGTCTGATAGATGCGATAATGTCCATAGGATGGTTCACTACTTGACTAATTGTTTTGAGATTTACAACTAGCTATGTAATTTGGAAGAATAAAGTAAGTCAATATTTTTTATCATGAAAGTTTGTCAAATATGGTCAAAGGTGTTTATGTTTTAAATGGAGTTGAAGTGACAAATAGATGATCTGGTGTTGTAATATTGGTTTTCTATATTGTAGTTTGTGATTTATGTAATAATGTAATTGTTAAGGGGAGGAATTGGAAATAATTTTTACATATGTGTTTTCTTTCTTTTATTGTTTACTTTTACTGCAATGGACCTGATAATTCACATAGTTAGAGTAAGGTTATTAAGTATTAAAGAAATTTGATTATTTCTACAAAAATGAGTTTGTTAAAAGAACTATGTTGAGTCTCATAATTTACTAAGGATACTTTAGTGAATTCTCAATTACCAGAAAGTTAAAGACAATTATATTTTATTTTCTTTATCTGCAAATTAAAATTCTTTTATTGTTTACTTTTACTGCAATGGACCTGGTAATTCATATAGTTAGAGTAAGGTTATTAAGTATTAAATAAATTTAATTATTTCAACAAAAATGAGTTTGTTAAAAGAACTATGTTGAGTCTCATAATTTAAGAAAGATACCTTAGTGAATTCTCAATTACTAGAAAGTTAAAGACAATTATATGGATGACAAGGATAAGAATTTTGGAGAAAGACTTGAGGCATCAAAGAAAAGAGAGGACCTGAACAAAAAACTTGGAAGGTGGGAAGGATAGTGCTTGTGGAGTATTCTTGAGTTGAACCACCACCACTGGAAACTCCACGATACAAATTTGGTCTATGAAAAATTCAAGGCTGGACTCAGTGGTCCTGGGAATTTAATCTGAAATCATTATCTAAGTGATTGTTCTTGAACTGGAGCTTGGGGGAGAAATTGTATGTAATTTCCAATTCTATATATGGAGTTTGATTGACTACTACAATGGAGTTGCTTGTCATTCCTAAACTTCACAACAATTTATGGGAATGAGGATAAAATTAGTAGCCTCCTACAACCAGTTGAAGATTTTCAATAGAACTTGAGCCTCTAGCCGCAAGAAACTCCTTCATTGCAGTAACCCTATAAGCCAATATTTGATTGGTTTTCCTCGTATCAATGGAGAAATTCCTTTCCAAGATGATAATCATGATGGTACCTATCATCGAGAGTGAAAGTTTTATATATGCAATCTATAGATGGTGAAGCAACAAAGCAGACTACTTAGTAAGTATAAATGAGATGTGTAAATGTAATGTAAAAAAAATAAACATTTGGAAACATATTTCAATTTATTAAACATAAAGTATTTGTAAAAATTTAAATGACAACTCAATTAAATATAATAAAAGATTAAAAGTAATATAGAGCTTAGTATAAAGAGATGTTATTATGTATGTAAATAATGTTGGCTTAAACAATAACTTACATAGCCATGTAAATAAACAATTAAATTTTATTAAAAATAAATTTAAACAGTATAATTTTAAAATATGAAGAAGTTTAGGAACATTCAATAAAAAGATATGGTAAATAAAACCTTTTTTATACCTTATTATACTTACTCCAGAAGTATGGTAACTAAATAAAAATATAAATAAACTAGAGGCATGATAAATAAATAAAACCTCTATTTATATTTACTTCATAAACCTCTTTATATTTACAAAAACTAGAAAAAGAATTTTTATTTAAGTGAAGCCTATTGGTCAAATACCATGGGACAAATTATTATTAATATCATGGGACAAATACCATGGACCAAATATTTTATTTATAAAATATGTATGGGAAATAAATAAATATAAAAGATGTATAAAGAGGTAAGGTAAATAAATAAATAAAATATCAAATAAGATTAGAAATCAACATCTAATTATATACCAATATTATGGTAAAAATACCATGTACCAAAATACCATTCAAAAAAATATTAATATTATTATTATTATTATTATTATTAAATCTAATATTCATATGAACATATTATAATATTAATATTATTAAATTTAATAACTTTGGATTAACACAATATTAAATTTTTTATATTATAATATATTATAATATATCATGATATGTATATATTGACTCTAGATATATATGGGATGGAATGACAAAGACATATGATAGAGGTGGAGAAATAGGTGGAGTGAAAAAGGAGAGATGGAGATAAACTGAAAGAGAGGGGAGAGGAGGAATGAAAAGAGAGAGGGGAGAGGAGGAATGAAGAGAGAGAGGGAGAGGAGTGAGAGAGGTAGAAAAGGGTAAGAGAGGGAGAGAGAGAAATAAATATGGAGGTGGGAGAGAGGGAGGGAGAAGGGGAGATGATTGGACGGTAGAGAGAGAGAGAGAGAGAGAGAGAGGGAGAGGTGGGGGGAAGAGAGAGGGAGGTAGGAGATCAAGGGAGAGAGAGGAAGGAGGAGGAGAGAGGGAAGGATATAATGTATTTGGAGGGGAAGGGAGGGAGGGAAGAATAAATACATAGAGAGTGAGAAGTGTAGAGAGAGGGAGTGACAAGGGAGAGACGAAGAGACAGTGTGTATGTTTAGGGGTGAGATAAAGAGACATATAAGGAGAGATGAAGACAAGGGGGAAGAGAAAAGGAGAGAAGGATAAAGGGAGGGATATAGTAACATAGTTGGAGAGAGAGATAGAGTGATGGGGGAAGAGAGAGGATTGGTGGGAAAATAGAGAGAGAGAGAGAGAGAGAGAGAGAGAGAGAGAGAGAGAGAGAATAGAATGGAAAAAAGAGAGAGAGGATTGAATGGAAAAGAGAGAGAGAGGGGGGGGGGAGGAGAAGCTATAGGGAGGCAAGAGAGAAAGGGAGAGAGAGGAAGGATGAGAGAGAAGACTTGATAGATTGGAAGAGAGTGATGAGGGAAGATAGAGGATAGTAGGGGGGAGAGAGAGAGAGAGAGAGAGAGAGAGAGAGAGAGAGAGAGATGGGGGAAGGGAGTAGGAGGTGGGAGAGAAAGAGAGAGAGAGGAAGGAAAATAAAGGACTTGAGAGAGAGGAGAGAGGGAGGGATATAGATATGGAATTGTAGGGGGGGAGATGGAGGGAAGAATAAATCCATAGAGAGTTAGAATTGGAGAGATAGAGGTAATGAAAAGGGATAGATGGAGAGAGAGTGTGTATGTTTAGGGGTGAGATAAAGATACAAAGAAGGATATATGGATAGAATGTGGGAGAGAAGGAGAGAGAGAGGAATATAGTAACAAAGTTGGAAGGTGAAGAGAGAGAGAGAGAGAGAGAGAGGTGGGAGAGAAAGGAATAGAGAGGAAGATGTGAGAGAGTGGAGATAGGTAGGGAAAGAGAGATGGAGATGGAGGGGGAGAGAGAGGGAGGTAAGAAGAAATACATTGAGAGAAAGAGAGAGGGAGTGATAAGGAAGATGGAGAGAGAGGGAGAGAGGATAGCAAGAGGAAAGAGAGATAGAAGAAGGGGAGAGGGAGGGAAGGTGAAGATAGAGAGGGAGAGGGAGGGAAGATGAATATAGAGAGGGCGAAGGAGAGGAGGATGGAATTATAGACAGATATATTGGAGAAAGAGAGTTCATGTTTTGGGGTTTATATAGAGAGATAGAGGGAGATATAGATATAGATGGAAGGTGAAGGAAAAGAAAAGAGAGATGGAGATAGGGAGGGAGGGATAGAGAGATTCATATATATGGAGTGAGAGAGCATGCGTGTTTGGTGGGGGTGAGATAAAGAGATGAATAAGGAGAGATGGAGGGAGATATAGATATAGATGGAGGGGGTGGGATAGGGAAGAATATTTCTTGCACTAGATGCATTGATTTCAGCGTAGATGGTGATTTCTAGTCCTATTTGATTGCTTGCACTAGATGCATTGATTTTAGTGTAGATGTTGATTTCTAATGATGTTTTATTACTTGAACTATATGCATTGATTTCAATGTAGATGATTTCTAATCTTATTTTATTGCTTGCACTAAATGCGTCGATTTCAATGTAGATGGTGATTTCTAATCATATTTGATTGCTTGCACTATATGCATTATTTTAAATGTAAATGTTGATTTCTAATTATATTTGATTGCTTGCACTAGATCCTATGTGATTTCTTGCACTAAATGCATTGATTTCAATGTATATGGTGATTTATAATCCTATTTTATTGCTTGCAATAGATGCATTGATTTCTATGTAGATGTTGGTTTCTAATCCTATTTTCTTACTTGCACAAGATATATTGATTTGAGTTAGATTTTGATTTATAATCCTATTTGATTACTTGCATTATATGCATTGATTTCAGTGTAATTTTTCTTTTCTAATCTTATTTGATTTATTGCATTAGATGCATTGATTTCATTGTATATGTTGATTTATGATTTGATGTAATTGGATATATGATGGTAAATTAATTTTAAATTTATTGGATTAATAGTATGCATTGATTTTAGTGTTTGCGCAAAAAATTATTGAAAATGTACATTGATTTTTTTGTTATAGTAATTAAACCTAATAATGTTTGAGAGTGAGAGAGACAAGATATGTTGTTTACTACAACAACTCGAGAAAATATTTAGATGGTTTACGATTTCAACTATCATTTTCATAGAAACAATATGAAAAGATGGCAAAGAAGGGTGACAATAAAAATAGTAGAAGAAAATAGTTTGAGATTGATCACAATGAATCCTATTTGTAATTGACTACATTCTTATTATTCATTTTTTCTATCATTCAACATTATTACATTATCACTTTGTATTCAAAAATTTATTTCATCATTTTTCATCATTAAAGTTATTGTACAACATTTATCATCTCAACAAACTGATGCATCTAAGAAAATTTAAAATTAAAATTACCACATAAATCTCAGACATATTTAGCATATTTAAAATGGTTATATTATTATTATATGTATTTACATATTATTTATAAAATGAATCATATGTTCAATAGATTTTCCTTGGTCGCACACGAATGAAACTAGCCTAGATCCATCTTAACTTTGGATCTATCAAGCGTCGAGACGGATCAAATCTCTCGAGGTGCAAACTGGTCCTCAAGTTTTGCACTCAAAAAATAGATTTTCTCCTAAAGAGATTTGATCCCTTTCGGTGCTTGATAGATCTGGAGTAAAGATGGATATAGGCTAGTTTACTTCCATTTGGATCTTAAGAAACATTTAGGATTTTTTTTTTAAATGGCTAAATATATTCTCATTTCATGTCGATCTTTATATTTGGTAGTATATTTCATGAAAATTTTAACTTCGAAGTTGTATTTATTGGAAGAACATTCAAAATTTTATTGGATTTTGATCAAGATGGAAAATTCAAGGAACATGGTAAACGTGGTGTACTTTCATCTCATAATTATACTTGATACTATATTCTTATGGAAATTTTAAATTTGATGTTGTCTTCACTTTAAGAGCATTTAAAAAAAATGGTTTTAAGACTATGGAAAATTCAAGGAAAATGGGAACACATGCATAAATTATAAGGGACCTCTAGTCATGGAGATGATGAGAAAAGAATAATGATTAGTTAATATGAAACATATTAGTGATTTGAAATTTTATGTTTACCTATTTATGCAATGATATATTGAAAAAGGATGACATTCAACTTCCATAACTAATTAATACATTTAAAATGCAATATTATTGTGCCTAGAGGCACATTCTACCGGGATGAAATTTCACTAATGTCAGCCAAAATTTAAAAAATAAAATTAAAAACTAAAAACTAAAATTAAAAATTAAAAATAAAATCTAAATAATTTCGGCTTAAACAATAACTTACATAACCATGTAAATAAACAATTAAAAATTCATTAAAAATAAATTTAAACAATATAATTTTAAAATATGAAGAAGTTTAAGAACACTAAAAAAAAAGATATCGTAAATAAAACTTTTTTTATACATTTTTATACTTACTCCAGGTATGGTAAACAAATAGAAATATAAATAAACTATAGGTATGGTAAATAAATAAAACCTCTTTCTATATTTACTTCATAAACCTCTTTATATTTACAAAAACTAGAAAAAGAGATTTTATTTAGGTGAAGCCTATGGGCCAAATACCATGGGATAAATTATTATTAATACCATGGGACATATACCATGGTCAAAATACGGTATTTATAAAAGAGGTATGGTAAATAAATAAATATAAAAGAGGTATAAAGAGGTAAGGTTAATAAATAAAAATATATCAAATATGATTAGAAATCAACATCTAATTATATACCAAGCCTATGGACCAAATACCATGTACCAAACTATTATTAATACCATGCAAAAAAATATTATTAACCCTAATATTAATATTAAAATATTATTATTATTACTATTAAATCTAATATTCATATTAATATATTATAATATTAATATTATTAAATTTAATAACTTTGGACCAATACAGTGTTAAATTTTTTATATTATAATATATATTAATATAGCATGATATATATATTAACTCTAGATATATATGGGATGGAATAACAAAGACATATAATAGAGGTGGAGAAATAGGGGGAGTGACAAAGTAGAGATGGAGATAAACTTGAGGGGAGAGGAGGAATGAACAGAGAGAGAGGGAGAGGAGTGAAAGTGGTAGAGAAGTGTAAGATAGGGAGAGGGATACATAAATATGGAGGTGGGAGAGAGAGAAAGAGAGAGGGAAAAAGAAGGAGAGATGATTGGAGGATAGAGAGAGAGAGAGGGAGGGAGAGAGATGGGGGTAGGAAAGAAAGGGGGAGAGAGAAAGAATGAGTGGAGGATAGAGGGAAGGATAGAGAGATGGATTTGGAGGGGCAGAGAGGGAGGGAAGAAATACATAGAGAGTGATAAGTGGAGAGAGAGGGAGTGACAAGGGAGAGATGGAGAGACAGTGTGTATGTTTAGGGGTGAGATAAAGAGACATACAAGGAGAGATTGAGACAAGGGGTGATAAAAGAAGAGAGAAGGAGAAAGGGAGGGATATAGTAAGATAGTTTGAGAGAGAGATAGAGTGATGGGGGAAGAGAGAGGATTGGCAGGAAAATAGAGAGAGAGAGAGAGAGAGAGGGAGAGAGAGAGGATTGAATGGAAGAGAGAGAGAGAGAGAGATAGAGAGAGAGAGAGAGAGAGAGAGAGAGGTAGGAGGGGGAGAAGATAGAGGGAGCCAGGAGAGAAAGGGAGAGAGAGGAAGGATGAGAGATAGGACTTGATAGAGTGGAAGAGAGTGATGAGGGATGAGAGATGATTGTAGGGGAGAGAGAGAGAGAGAGAGAGAGAGAGAGAGAGGGAGGTGGGAGAGAAAGGGAGAGAGAGGAAAGAAAATAGAGAGGAATTGAGAGAGAGGAGGAGAGAGTGAGGGATAGAGATATGGAGTTGGAAGGGGAGAGAGGGAGAGATACAGAGATGGATTTGGAGGGGGGAGATGGAAGGAAGAAGAAATTCATAGAGATTTATAAGTGGAGAGAAAGAGGGAGTGAAAAGGGAGAGATGGAGAGAGAGTGTTTATGTTTGGGGGTGAGATAAAGGTAAAAATAAGGACAAATAGAGAGAAGGGGGGAGGAATGGTGATCGGGGGATTAAGCCCAAACTCCTCTCCACCGTGTGTCGTGTTTATGTGAGGTAGCAGATGATCGGGGGTAGGGGCTCACCACCCAACTCCTCCTACCAAATGAGCTCCATTGAAACCTTAAATAGAATTTGTGACCCTATGGGTTAAGAAACACGGTTATGGCACAGTGGTAAGGCTTGGTGGTTGGATGAGGAATATCATGGTCTCGATCTCGCCTGAGGCCATCCAAACACTTAATAAAATTTTAGCCAACTATTAGGTGCCACGTGGTGGCCTTTGGTTGGGCCACGAAGCATCCTCTCATTGGACCACCACACATAAAAAATGACCAATAAGAATGCACCATCTTGTACTTGTATGATGCTTCCACTTGGTAAACCATGATTGGTCGATATGCACCCAGTAGGCTTATTGACATCAATGGTACAACTACCTAGTTAGCAGCCCAGTCAGCCTACCTAGAATTCTTTTTTCTATCAACCAAAAACTTCAAAACATCATAACTTTGTCATACGACATCGGATTGAGGCAAAAGAAGTGTCGTTGGAATCAGAATAAAAAACACTATGACCTGACACCTGTTTCGAAATATTATGGGTACTTCCATTTCTGAGCTAAATTTTGATCATCAGACCAGTTGCAATGTTAAATTACATTGGAATTACCCAATGTTACATTATGACATTACAAAATTAGTCAACTAAATTTACAAAGGTTGTTGACTAAGTTTGATTATGTTTGACAATCAACATTGTTTAACTCCGATCAAAGATAATCTCATTTTAATATTATTGATCAATTTTAATAGTCAACCATACTAGACCACATTAGTTAACATAGTCAAGCAAATCTAACCTTTCTATTAATTTCTTAAATAGTTTACCATGATGAAATTTGGTTCACCATGGTTGACCAAAGACAAACATTATCAACCTTAGTCAAATAAGGTCATCCTTGGTCGGTCACAATCAAGATTTAAAAATATTTAATAATAAAAATATACTTATTAATAATGTTGACTAATAATAATAATAATGTTACATTGGAATGGCATAGATATTTACCAAATGTCATAATGTTACATTACATTATTATTTTTTCAATTTTGCAATGCGACATTACAAAATTTGTCAACCATGTTTATTAATATGGTTGATTATAATCGACTATATTTGGCTATGTTTTATAGTCAAAACTATTCAAATTTCATCAAACATAATTGTGTGTTAATATTATTGATTAATACAAATAATCAAATATATAAGAGATCAGATATTTCCACAGTTATTCATATTGTTAAAAATTTCACGAAGAGAATTGTGTAATGGATTTTTGATCCGTACAACGTTTCAAATGGTTACTTCATCCATGATCAAGGACGAAAGAGCTTTGAGTCCATCCATCCATCCCTGATGATGGATGTAGTAATCATCTGAAATGTTGTACGGATAAAAAATCCATTACACAATTATCTTCAGGAAACCTCTAACAATAATCAAACATGTTGTGAAGTTAACATGGTACAATAATCTATTCAATATCGTATTATGAAACATTGTCACAATGTGAAAATCATTGTTTAAATGTTACAATAAATTGCAACTTATCCAATGTCACATTGGGGTTGACTATGCTAGGCTATATTTAACCGTAAACACTCTTCAACTTCAGTCAATCGTTATCACCCATTAATATTAATAATGAAACATAGTCAACCATATTAAAAGAAAATTCAATCATTATAGTCAATATTAAATTATTGACCATGGTCAAATTTTCTCAACTTTATGTTTACCATATTTAATAATATTCAACCTTGTTCACTCATAGTTTTCTTTAATCAGCATAACTCGATCATATTCAACTATACTCAGTGTCAAACCTTGATAACCTTAGTCAACTAAAGTAATCCTTAAGTACTCACAATCAAAATTTTAAAATGTTTATTAATATTAAAGCATTGAATTTAAAATCTATATGTGACTACTTCTGAAAAATACATGGTATAAATCATGAATTAGAGAAACCCGAATTATGATAATATTAATATTAATAATGTTTTTAATTATTATTATTAGGGTTGAACGCTCTTCAACTTCGGTCAAACATAATCATCTATTAATATTATTGATAACTTAATACTAGTAAACCTTGATCACTCATTGTTGTCCTCAGTAAACATAATTGTACCATATTTCAAAGTCAAACATTGTCAACCTTAATCAACTAAGCTCGTCCTTAGCATGTAACAAGATTTTAAAATGTTTAATAATAATATATTAATATAAATATCCTTGACTAATAATAATAATAAGGTCTCCTTTATTATTATTATTATTATAATTATATGAGTGGATATAATATTACTAGATGACAATAATTAAGCTCAATAAAGCTTATAATATTAATATTAATAAAGTTGACTTATAATAATACTATTAATAATAATGAGGTTGAATTTATTATTATTATTATATGATTGAATACATTATCTCATACTCTAACTAGCTTGTTTTGTTGCGGTGAAAATTATGGAAATTCTGGAAATATTTTTTGTAAATCCAAGTTATAGATGTGAAATTTCAAGATTTTGGGTGCCCGAGAGGTTTTTTATGGTGATGAATCCATTTCCACCATCAAAAACATGATTCAAACACTTCTACTGCTAGATTTTTTCAATTTTTTTTACTAAATTCCGCCCACTTTTGAGAGTCTGGGCAATTCCTCCACCTTGGTAGACTTGTCCATATTATTAATAGTTGATGATGAGATTGGTAATATCTATAAATATTACTAGTATTTAAGCATTATTAATATAATTTTTAAACATTTTTAAACCATAATATAGTCAACTAAGGTCAAACTTGGATGGTCAATGTCATGTTTTACAAATTAATAATAATAATATTAATAAAGTTGAATAATAATACTAATAATAATAATAATAATTATCATTTTTTGGGATTCAAGTGTGTTAATTAAGTCATTCATCTATTACCATTTATGTGAGAGGTAGTAGTAACTGACTAATTTCTCATTTTGAATAGTCCACTTAGTACTCATTGCATCGGGTGATGCTCACAGGGGAGAAGAAGTGGGATTGAAACTAGTGAAATGAATCACATAGCAGCAATCATCACTTCTGGGGCTTGCACCGGGTAACCAGGACTTACGAGGAGGTCACCCATCCTAGATCAATCATCACTTCTGGGGCTTGCACCCGGTAACCAGGACTTACGAGGAGGTCACCCATCCTAGATCGCCTTTAACTGTGGAGTTTTTACCAGGAGGTCACCCATCCTAGATCGCCTTTAACTGTGGAGTTTTTCCCCACTGTCAAGTCCACTTAGCTTGCTGCCCCATTTGCAAAACCTTAGAAAGTATTGTGCCTCATGAACCATTCAAGTAGAGCTCCTTTCACTCTTTGTATTTAATTATTCACGGGTTTTCGCGGTGCATTATATTATATATCATTTTTTGGGATTCAACTGCATTAAGTAATTCATTCATCTATGACCATTTCCATGAGAGGTAGTGGCAACTCACTAATTTCTCATGATTTTTTAATATTTCAGTTAGCACTCATTGCATCTGGTGATGCTCATAGGGGTGAATATTTAAATATGTCTAATATAATGCACTTGAAAAACCCCTCAATACTTAAATAATAATAATAATAATAATAATGGTTATTATTATTTCTCTATCATCAAATTCGGTCAACCCTACAACATTAATATTAATATTAATAAACTTAATTAATAATAGGTCAAGGTCAATATTTAAAAATGTTTAATAATAATAAGGTTGACATGATTATTATTATTATGAGTAGTTGACCATGAATAAACTTAGTGAACCCTATAAATATTGTTAGCATTTGAACATTATTAATAATGTTTCAATATTATTAAACATGTTTAAATCATCACTATAGTGAACTAAGATCAATCTTAATCATAATTTGGTTAATAATAATAATAAATTGCTAGTGTAAACTTTTGTGATCCATAACAATTATATCAAAATTCTTTTGGATAATCCATTATTATTTGAAGAGCCGAAGCTTTTTGAACTACTCACTATTATTCATCATCTTCATCATCATGAGAATAATAATAATATTAATAAAATTGATTATTAATAATATTAATAATAATGAAAAGCAAAAAAAAATCTGTAAAAATAACATTATGAGAGTTTTATCAAAACACTGCTGAAACCTTTTAGAAGAAATTAGTCTAAATTATTGCAAACCCGTCTAACCATCATTTGAATTGTCATACAAATGTAGTGAATTTTAATAATATTCCCATTCATTAAAGATTAGCTAAATCAAATCAAACTGCAAAATACCTGTTCTTCTTATTTATTTAATACAAGTTTACAGAAAAACCAAGTCACGCTGAGAGGAGCCTCCAGTAGTGGTGTGAGTGGGTGAACCAGAAATGATAGGACAAGTATATGCCGGCCCGTTTTATCTCAATCATTTGATGTACATACTGTGCGCACTGAGCAGAGTGAAGTCGACAGTGGTGCATATTGGATTATTGGATTCCGATAATGAATTAATGTTGTGTCTTTTTCGTTATTTTAAAAAGAAGATTTGGTCAATTTTCTAACTCAAATTGAGCATAAAATTGACTGGACATGTGGATTCGGTTGCAAATATGAATTTCAACCATTATATTTCCCATCGAATCATATCTTTCTAAATTTATTATTAAACAATTTCAACCAATCAAAATAACTTAAATTAAGCAACAATTATTTAAATATTGACTAGTTTCTAAATTTATTATTATACTGCAAGTTCAATGCATCAAAATTATAACTTAGATTTAGTAACAACGATTTGAATATTGACTTGTTAAATCGGTCTAGGTCGATGGTCACGTCGAAATAACCTAAAGGAACAAGAAATTATTATAATATTGACTCGTGATCCTGCTGCGCTCCTATAATTCATCACACGAAATAAAATAAACAAACGGATCTATGTCAATGTTCACTACAACATAATTAAAATAAAACAAAATCATTATAATGAGTCTGTTTACCATTAGGTTTGGATCACTATTCACGTTCTGTAAAATCGATTGTTCCCTCGGTTATGTATTGCCTAGTATTCTCTACAATATAATACACAACTAACTCAAATATTGTCGACTTTACTCTACCACCTTGTAAAATCGTTTACGCTCCCCTTTCCTGAGTATGCTTCGCCCGGTAATGTAATATATGAATTAAGTCTTGAACGTTTTGTGATATAATTTTTGATAATATTATGAATTTTATATATATATATATATATATATATATATATATATATATAGATTCAGCATGAAAAAGTTTTAGTATATATTAATGTAACAGTATAAAAATAAAAAAAAATTACTCATATATTTTTAGAAAAAATCATCATATACAAAAATGTTTTTTTTAGCCAAAAATCAGTTTTTTTCTATACACCATATAACCATTCAGAAATTTCTAGACTATCTGTTTTCAATTTGTTTCAACAATTTTTCCTGCATAATACAAAAAAAAAACAAAAAACAAAAAGACAAAACTGACAATCTTTCTTCCATCCCATATTCTTTGTCCTTTAACGTCTCCATATATTTCCATCATTATCTGATATATATTCTGCAACAAGTCTGTAAACCCAAACCTGTAAAAACGACCTCTCCTCCATGAGCCTTTGATTCTTAGCCAGTCAGAGCTGCAGTAACAGAAACCCAACCATTCATCAGCCACAAGAAAGTTCTATGAAATTCTATTTTAGAACATTTGTACTGTGCCTTTAGCGCCAATACCCACTCTTAAAGAGCCATAATGAACCACTCTTAAAGAGCCTCTCAGTTCCATTTTTTACAGTTTGTCAGCAGTAGAGTTTTTTTCTCTGTAGATATGAGACAAGGTAATGGAGGAGAAAGTGTAAACCATCTCATTGATGCGATTTATCTATAATGTTAAATTGAGCAGGGGGCTAAGATTGTTGTTTTTTTTTTTGTAAGTCTGACCTTCAGTATATTATATCATGAACGAGGAGATTACAAAAGAGTACAAAGGGCACGAGAAAGCAATTAGCCATGTACTTCCCTGGGCTTTTTGCTCCTTAGTGACTATTAGGCGAAATCTTGGACTGGATAGCCAAGCCGTAGAGCGTGAAACCAAAAACAAAATTGCGAGTCCACCATGCGAGGCTACACAGTGAGACGAGAGAAATCAGCCAAAATAGTCTTTGAGCGGGGAGAGGTCCCTCGTTACATACCAATTGCAGCGGTTAGCAAATATAGACATAGAAATACACCTATTCATAGATACATTCCGAACATAAAGCCAAAGAGAGAGCATAAACATCATTGAGTGGGAGTTGAAGCTCCAGAATGACCAAACACGCTTGGCTTTGCTGCTTCGTCACCTTTCGATTGAGTTCTGGGCTTGAAACGTCGGATGATAGTGGTCTGCGAGTCATCCGTTGGAACTTCAATGGAAACGTTGAGGACATGGCGAAGATATATATCAAAATGCCGAACGAAATTGTCCAGAGCTTTGTCATGCTTACGAAGTTCCTCTATGAGTGAGTTAAAGGCAACTTCCATTTTGTCCAGCCGCGCGATATTCCTGGCCGATGCCATGGCGGTTGCTGCAAAGGTCTCTTTGACCGCGGTGCCTTGCATGGCAATTGCCTTCACCAGCATAGTCTTCATCTGCCATGCCACCACTTGGGTCTGCAAGAATTGCGTGTGGCGAGTGGAAGGTGTCCCGGGGTCGACTAACCAGTCGACCTCTTCACTGATAGCATTGTCGTAAGTCTGAGCCTGGGAGAGTTCCACCTCTTCTTCCAGCAATTCAATCGTTTTCTTCCCCTATTTTGAGACAGAGGCTTCGTAACTATCCTTGGCCCGCTTGAGGGCCTGCGATGATTTAATGCTGTGGAGGTTGATATCAGCCATGGATTCCAGGTAAAAGAGATCCGAGAGATTACTGAGAGGAGAAGAGTAAAACCTAGGCCTAGAGCAAGGATAGCACACAGCTAAGAGAGAAATGAGATTGAGAAATGAGATTGAGGGAGCAAAGATTCGCATAAATAGAATGTCGGGTAGTGGAGCGATAAATGCTGCAGGATAGCCATTCAAAGCTATGATGCAAGGCAGATCGCCATCGGATCCATTCACTAATGCCGGGGTCATAAACGGAGATCTCCGTCCCCTGAGCGGACCTATCACATGCTTGAGACCTCCTCTTAATCCGTTGTAAGGAGCAGATCCATTACAGTTGTCCTTTCTCATAATGGACTGCCGAACCCAAGAATAGCTAGGTACTCTTACCAGGCTGTGCCGTCTGACATGATCAATGAAGAGACGGGTATTCATGATCTGCTAATGATGGATAGGCTACCGTCCGTCCCCACGATAGTACTGGCAGTTAAGTCATGCCTAGAGATGATATAGCACTGATCCCTAAGCTTTACATGCGGTATATCCAGCCAACATGTGTCCAGGGCGTTAGTTGGGTTATCTACCGCAAAGTTTGCAAGGTGGTCTGCGAGAGAATTATTTTTCCTTCGCACTGCTTGAAGGATGATACCACCGAGGGAGGCGAGGTGTTGCGCTATAAGCTCTGTGACAGCAGCCAGACCCCAGTGTTTTATAGCCTTACTGGGCTTCGTTCCATGCTGAATTTTCTTAATAGTTATAATGGCGAGCTCGGAGTTGCCTTCTACAATGACTAGCCCTTTGCCGAGTCGAATTAAAAGCCTTAGCCCTTGTTCTAGAGTTGCGAATTCCACGTCGTTGTTCGTAGTTTCTCCTAGGTTTCTGCAAAGGATATGCATAATTTCTCCCTTCTCATTGCATAGGACGCCTCCCATGTCGGCAGGGCCTGGGTTTCCTTTGGAGGCTCCGTCGAAATTGAACTTGCAATATCCTGGAGGAGGACTATGCCATATTGCAGGAGAGGGTGCAGGCTGGCGGGCATGCTCCTTCATACAGCGCTCTGCCGTTTTAGAGAGACCGAAAATAGCCAGAATCCTGAGGTCATTAGGAGACAACGACTCGGCTTTTTCTTCCTTACACCAGGTGAGAGTAGTCTCTGTTAAGCCTTTCATAATAATAGTTTTTATTTCGTCGATCTGTCTGAAGTTGCGTTTTTTAAAAATGTGATTGTTTCTCTCCTTCCATACTGTCCAGATTAAGAAACGAGGACTGAGCCTCCAAATATTATTTACCATGTTGCTATTGGAATATTTTGAGTGCCAATGGGTAATTGTTTCGTGAATGGAATTTCTATTTCTGTCTGATTGGTGGAATATGCTTTGTATCCAATCCCATAGGTTGCTAGTCCATACAAAGTCATTGAGCAAATGATTCATTGTCTCCTCCTGCTTCTCACAAAGGGGGCACCGAGAGGGTCCTATGAACCCTTTTTTTAAAAGATTTTCCCAGGTTAAGATTTTTCTATTCTGAAGAAGCCATAGAAAGGTCTTGATTTTGGGCCAAAGGTTGCAGTCCCATACATTATCATACCAGGCCACCTTATCATCATCATCCCTGTTTTCCATATAAGAGCGGGCTTCTTTGAGGTTAAATGAACCTCCGGTAAGCTTACCCCAGCGAAGGATATCCAGCTCTTGCACTGCTCTGATTAGTCTCTTCCTTAGGATAGTATTAAGGGTATTGAGAAGATTCACCAAGTGTTCATCCGGAGGAGGGGGAGAGAGAGTCCAAGTTCTCCAATGTTGTCGGTCCTCATTACTAGCCCAGTAATGATGAACTTTCAGTTTTCCATTGTTCTAAAACCATTGTTGTAGAGGTTGTAGGTCAAGATTTTTGATTTTCGGGAGTTGGTGCCAAGAATCCTCCCAAAAAAGAGCATGGTGACCATTCCTGAGCTCCAAAAACAGTGGTCTTGTATGATTTTCTGGTTGGCTCGAGCGAGGTTCCACATGGGAGAGCCTGTAGGGATGTCAGTTATTCTTACGATCTCTTCAAGCTGCCATTGCACCGCATATTTGGCTCTCCAGAGGCGTGCCCACGGGGTTTGCAGTTCTGAGAGCCACCTCCACCAGATTTTGGCTCCACAAACCTTATTGGTAGAGCTTGGATCCTATAACCCTAACCCGCCAAAGCTCTTAGGCTTGCAAAGTTTGTCCCAGGCTGCCAGCACCCACTTTGGCTTCCTTGAGTTGCCAGACCAGAGAAAATTCCGTTGGATGTTCCTAATTTTCTGAAGCACTCCCTTAGGAGCTGGAAGGATCAAAAGCACGTAGTGAGGAATAGCCTGGATAATGGCCTTCGTCATGACCAGACGACCAGTCAGGTTGAGGACCCGGTTGGTCCAATGACTGCACCTGTCTGCCAACTTGGAAAGAAGCTTCTGCCAGTGACACTTCTGCCATGGTTTGTCTGTAAGGGGAATACCCAGGTACTTGGATGGGAGATTACTTCTCTTAAAACCCAAGATACCATTCAAATGCCTCTGAATAGCTAAATGCGTGTTAAAAAAGAAAACCGAGGATTTATCGAAGTTAAATTCAATACTCGAGGCGTGACTGAACAAGTTTAGAAGATGCTTGAAACCTTTGGCTTCCTTTACAGTCGGGACTCCATGTAGCATAGTATCATCCACGAACTGTTGATGGGTAGTGGCCGGAAAATTGCTTAAGGGCTGAAGGCCTTTTATCAAATTCTTGTCCTTAGCCGATCTGATGAGGCGACTAAGGCCCTCCATCAGAATGACAAAGAGGAAGGACGAAATGGGGTCCCCCTGCCTGATGCCTCTTGAAGGGTAAAAAGGCTGAGAGGGGGCTCGATTGACCAGAATGGAGTGACTGGGAGATTTAATCAGAGCTAAAGTCCAGGTGATCCACTTGTTACCAAAGCCAAAAGCTTTGAGAACGGCTTCCAAATACTCCCAACTGACCTTGTCATATGCCTTGGAGAGATCGAATTGAATTATCATGCCAGCTTTTCTGAGTGTTTGCAACATGTGGATCATCTCATGAGCCAGCAGATTATTGTCCATAATTTGTCTGCCCTCCACATAACCTGACTATTCCTCGAAGATAATCTAAGGGAGAATAGGCTTCAGTCGATTTGCCATGACTTTTGATATGATCTTGTACAGTACATTACAGAGCGCTATAGGCCTGAATTTGGCAGGGGTACAGGCATCAGCTTCCTTGGGAATTATCATTATGAACGTGGAGTTTAGGGACTTCAGAATTGAATATGAGGTTCTGGAATCCTCCACTACTTCCCAAATGTCTTCCTTAACCACATCCCAACAGGCTTTAAAAAAGTCCATTGTGAAACCATCCGGACCTGGAGCTTTCCCATTGGCCATCTCTTTAACTGCCTCCTCCACCTCCTGGAGGGAGATCGATCTTTCCAGGGCTCTGTTCTGCTCCTCGGTTATGAGGATGGGAATGGATGAGACTACTTCTTTAATGGCTTCCTGTCGCTCCACGTTAGGTTCAGTGGCAATGAGTTTGAAATGATTTTAGAGATGGCAAGTGATGTCAAGGTGCGAGTGGAGGATAGTCCCTTGCCCATCTTGGATCCTGGTGATTCTGTTATTGCATCTGTAATCCATAGCAGATCTATGGAAGAACTTTGTGTTCCTTTCTCCCTCCTTAAGCCACTGAATTCATGATTTTTTCCTCCAAAGTATCTCTTCCTGCTTGCATATTTCATTCCATTTCTGCATGAGTTCCCGCTCTGTGTTGATAGACTCCTGCGATATGCTCCCTTGAATCCAAGTGTTATGGATTTCTTCCAGTTGTTGCTCAAGGTGTTGTTTGTCTGCAAAAAATTTTCCAAAGACTTCTCGATTCCAAGACTTCAATTTGGTCTTGATAAATTTGAGCCTTGCTTGTAGCTTGAACATTTTCATTCCTTCTACAGGTAGGGGTTCTTTCCACCAATTTTTAATATTACTGGAAAAATCCTTGTGAGTTAGCCAAAATTTCTCAAAACGGAAAGGCCTGTTCTTAGGAGTACCCAAAATCGAGGCCTGCAGCGTTATAGGCCAGTGGTCTGATCCTCCAGAGGGGAGGATATCTAAATCTATAATGTTTCCTTCTAAGAGAATTCTTTCAAAGATCAGAAAGCGGTCCAACCTGGAGGCAATGAGCCTGTCTCCTCCTCTTCTGTTGGTCCAGGTGAAAGTGCCAGTACGGGGTTGGATGTCCACCAAGTTGACTTCTCGAATGAAGGAGCTGAAGGCTATGGCATCATTGCCGAGTGCACGAGTGCCCCCTTTCTTTTCATTGAGAGAGGTTATCATGTTGAAGTTGCCCCCATAAATGGCACTGGAGTTGAGGTGTTTTTGATGTAACTTGGTTAGATTGGTAAGTAGCAACAGTTTGTCCTCTTGTCGCTGAGGGCTGTAAACATTGGTGAACAGAAAGGTTCCTTTCTCCCCTATGACCTGCATTTCCAGGGCTAGAAAATATTTGGTAGCTTCTGCGTTAAGGAGATGAAGAGTTTTCGGGGTCCAGAATGTGGCGAGACCCCTGCTCATGCCATTTTCTTCTACTGCTAGATGTTCAAGATGTCTGCCTAGATGTTTACCTAGCTCATCCAATTTCTGATTCGTGCATTTGGTTTCCTGGAGGAAAACCAAATCCGGTTTTTCTTGCATGATTTTATTTTTCAGGAGCCTTTGTTTCCTAAGGCTGCTCAGTCCTCTTACATTCCAGGAGAGGACTTTCATCACTAACGAGTGCTTAAGATGAGAAGGAGAAAGCCTCAAGGGCTCTCATCTTTCCCGAATTAATCAACATCTGACCCAGTTCATGAAGAGCATCATTATTGGATCTTCTTCCCCATTTCCTCCTATGCTTGAGACTAGCTTGTGTGTGGTGGAGGGTTTGTGATTTTATGCCTAAGCCTTTGGTTGCTTCTCTGCCTCGTTTCATCCCCTTCAATGCTGCATCCTGTCTGGTTAGGAATAGGTAGTTTACCCTATTGATTTATTCCTCTGGTATTTTGTCTATTCCTTTCTGTTTCCATTGCTCCACTATAGAATTAAGATCTAATCCTTATTTCTCCAGAATCTCACCTAATTCCAGGTCTTCCGTGCCCAGTTCGCTGAGGACCATGTCCTCATCCTCTTCCTTGGCTTTTTCTTTCGATGCAGCTGAGAGTGGATCTGAAGGCTTAAAGGGCTCCCTTGATTGGTTACTTTGCTCTTGTGTTCTGATGGCCTGCTGCTCCGCTGCTAGGGTTTGTTCTATCTTCTCGGACGGAGAGTCTTCTCCTAATATTTCAAAGGTGTTCACTGTTCTGGTGAGCGGATCGTCTGATTTAGGTGTGTTCTTGCGATTGGCCCGATGTCTACCAGTGGGTCGGACAAATCCATCCGAAGCCGGGGTGGATTTCTCTTTGGGATTCTCGGCTAGTTTATTTTGAAGGCATTCGTAGATTAAATGCCCATGTTCGTGACATTTCCTGCATCTGAAGGGTATCTTCTCGTAATCGATGGTCTGAAAATAGGCTTCGTCTCTGTATTCCAACCACAGACCCTCATGCAGAGACCCAGATACATCCATTTCAACACAAATGTGGGCATAAGAAGTGTACCTTTTTTGAAGAGTGGCTTCAGAAGCACAGAAAAAAGTTCCCAAGGTGTTGCCAATCTGTTCCAGCGCTGCTGGTCTCCAATAATCTATTGGCAGAGAGAATAGTCGGATCCAAACCGGTACTTGTGTGAACGTTTCCTGTTCAGGCGCGAAGTTGGGTTTCCAGGGTTTCATGTAGAGGCCTGCTGAGGCATAAAATTACAGGCCTCCCTCGAAGATCCGATCCTTATCTTCCAAATTCGCGAAAACTACTGTAAAGAAGCCTTTGGCGCCCAAGTGTAACTGCACATCTCCTCTCGGTTTCTAGACTTGCTTGATCCATTGACAGAGGGCTTTTTCACTGGGCCATAACCCCATGAACTTGCAGATCACAGCGTGAACAGACATATGGTCCCTGTAAGCTTGCAGATCTGGGTCGTTAATGATTACCCTGAGGCTTTCGTTAGCCTTCGGCTTGCATCGGCCTTGGTATTTTGGGTGGTTGCCGTTATCCCCAGACTCCCTTACAGTTGATCGATTCAGATCGGGGCTGCTATTCACATTATTGTTCAGATCTGTTCCCCCTTCTTGCGGATCAGCTTCCTACGAGGGCTGTTCAGGGATTGTTTCTAGCTTTATTGTGGTACCGTTTGTCGGATTAACTGTGCGATCGCTTGGGATCAGGTTACCGCCCTTTGTGCGACTCCCAGCGGTTGAGGATCCGGTGATCTTCAGACCCTCCACCTGCCTCTTGCCCTTGTCTATTGTGACTTGCTTGAAAGTGGGGGCTCTGGGGGCCCCCGGTCTTCCCATTTTCTGAGCCAGCGCTATGTCCCTTTGCCGCAGATCTTGGAGAAGATCTGGACTTCTCGCCAGTATTCTAGCTGGAGAGCAAAACCCTCTGCGATCCTCAGCTTCAGATCCGATGCAGCTTCAGATCCGACCGGCCTCCATCGGGGCTAGATTGTTGTTAATTGCACAGGGGCTAGATTGTTTTTCTTATTTAGATGTTCAATTAATACCAAATACCTTCGAATTTCAGTAGGGCTAGATTGTTGTTAATTGAACAGGTGCTAGATTGTTTTTCTTATTTAGATGTTCAATTAATACCTTCAAATTTAAGTAAATCCAAATAGAGTCCATGCACAAGTGTTTTGCCTCGGTCCTAGTATTTGAACCCATGCCACCATATCAATATATATATATAAAAAGAATGTTTCTTAAAAAAAGGAAAAACATTTGAATGCACAGTATTCAAATTTGCAGTTATATTTATTTTAGGTTTTCCAAATTGTAATTTAATTGAATGTGTAGTGTTCAATATAAAATTTGGAGGTATATTTATTTTAGATTTTCCACATTGTAATTTAATTATTAATATGGTTGATATTTTTATTTATAATAATTATATTTTAAGATTTGATTTATTTTAAAAATAGTTATATTATACATTTTTAATTAAATTAATTAATTAAAAAAAATGAGTTGTATTTTTCCTATAGTATTAATATGTTACAATATTGACTCATGGTATTATATCAAAACCTATTTATATTTATAGCTAAAAATCTTGCTATTTTTTCTTAAATTAACTCATTAATTTTTTTAATAATTAACAATATTATTAACAATTTAAAATAATTTTATAATTTAATTATTTTTTATTTTATTTTTGAAAATATAAAATATATAGTAAAGTAAATATTTTAATGCTTATTATAGATAAATTGATGCTCTCACCAAACTATTTAAGTTTTTTCGTTGTGCTATCAATTAAACAAGAAGAAAACACCAAATAAATAACAAAAATTTCTAACAATTACACTATACTAATAATGTATGATGAGATATCTCACAAAGTCTCTATCTTTAGTAAAGTAAATCGCAAGTGTAATTATGGCTTATAATGATATCCATCATAAAGTTTCAAAATTGAATAAGTTTTACTATTCAAGAGCTCTCTAACAAGTTAAGAAAGAGCATAAAATTATTTTCCATACAAATGAAAATTAAAATAACCAATTACTTGTCAAATTTCAAATGACATTGGTTTATGAGCTTTTGAATTGAAAGGTGAATAAACTTTTAATAATATCTTCTGCTTCTGTTTGTCATTATTTTCTAATAATATTTCTATATCTCATTTACATTAGAAAAAATAATGTTAAAAATTTTTCTCCAATCATGATGCTTCAAAGAAAAAATTGTTATCATTTTTATACAATTCATGCATATAGGTATCACTTATTTATTAAAATAAAATTACATACTATTAGTGAAAATTAAAGATGCAATTTTTTGGTTGTGGTGAATTCATTTTTTAATCAGAGAGGAGAAACAATTCTAACTTGTGGCGAACAATAAATGATAGGACAAGTATATGTCGACCCGTTTTGTCTCAATCATTTGATGTACATACTGTGCGCACTGAGCAGAGTGAAGTCGACATCAGGAATGCCACAGTAGTGCATATTGGATTATTGGATTCCGATAATGAATTAACGTTGTGTCTTTTTCGTTATTTTAAAAAGAAAATTTGGTCAATTTTCTAACTTCGATTGAGCATAAAATTGAATGGACATTTGGATTCTGTTGTAAAGATGAATTTAACCATTATATTTCCCATTCAATCATATCTTCCTACATTTATTATTAAACAATTTCAACGAATCAAAATAACTGAAATTAACTAAAAATTATTTAAATATCAAGTTGTTTCAAAATTTATTATTATATAACTTCAACAAATAAAAATAACTTAAATTAAGTAACAATGATTTAAATATTGACTTGTTAAATCGGTCGATGTAGATGGTCATGTCGAAATAACTTAAAGCAACAAGAAATTATTTTAATATTGGCTCGTGATCATGCTGGGCTCCTATAATTCATCACAAGAAATAAAATAAACGGATCTATGTCAATGTTCACCAACATAATTAAAATAAAACAAAATCTTCATGATGAGCATGTTTACCATTAGGTTAGGGGCACTATTTACACACCGTAAAATAGATTATTGAATAATCATTATTCCCTCAGTGAATTATTGCCCAGTATTCTATAACTAAGTCAAATATTGTCGACTGTACTCTACCACCTCGTAAAATTGTTTAAGCTCCCCTTTCCTGAGTATGCTATAGCCTCGTAATGCAATATATGAATTAAGCGCATTCTAGATATTATATATTTTCTTGGACGTTTTGTGATATAATTTTTGATAATATTATGAATTTTAGTTATTATTATTATTATTATGTTTTGATATAATTTTTATAATATTATGAATTTTAGTTATTAAATTTTTTTTATTTTTTAAAAAATCAAAATTATATAAATAAAATAGATGTTTTGATATAATTTTAGATAATATTATAAATTTTAGTTTTTATTTTATTTTTTTTTTTAATTATATAAATAGAATAAATGTTTTAAAAAATACTAAAACATTTGAATCTACACTATTCAATTAAAATTGGCAGCTCTATTTATTTTAGATTTCCAAATTGTAATTTAATTGAATGTACAGTATTCAATTAAAATTTGCAGGGATATTTATTTTAGATTTTCTAAATTGTAATTTAATTATTAAGATGGTATATTTTAAAATATTTTTATTAATAATAGCTATATTTTAAGATTTGATTTATTTTAAATGTAGATATATTATTTATATATTTTTAATTAAATTAATTAGTTTAAAAAAAGAAATGAGTGACATTTTTCTAATATATGGTACTAATAAGTTACTATATTAACTTATGGTATTATGGCAAAACTCTATGGTTAAAAATTTTGCTATTTTTTTAAATTAATTCATATATTAATCTTTTTAATAATTAACAATATTATTAATAATTTTGAATAAAATTATAATTTAATTAATTTTTATGATTTTTTTAAAATATAAATATATGGTAAAGTAAATATTTTCTTAACTAAATTATTAATCACTGCTAGTTTTTAATGGCTAGTTTTTAACGACTAGTTTCCAACAGTTTTTGGGGCAATGATGCATCCTCACTATTTATTCATTAAGATGGATCATCTTTTTTCACCTTGTCATGAGGATGAACCCCATTAGATGGTTCCAAACTTCAACCAAATCTTATTGATATGATTAATCCAAAAGACATTTATCTAAATCATGGATCACAAAAATCTTAGATCTAACATAAATATTTTGATATTTATTATATTGGAACCAAATATTTAATTTATATCATTGTGTTATCAATTAAACCAGAAGAAAACACAAAATAAATAACAAAAACTTCTAACAATTACACTATACTAATAGCTTATAATGATATTAGTAACAAAGTCTCTACCTTTAGTAAAGTAGATCACAACTATTATTATAGCTAACTTATGGTGATATAAGTGTCAAAGTCTCTACCTTTAGTAAATTAAATCACAAGTGTTATTATGGCTTATGATCCGGAGCTCTCTAACAAGTTAAGGAAGGGCATAAAATTATTTCCCACTGAAATGAAAATTAAAATAAAAAATACTTGTGAAATTTCAAATAACATTGGTTTGTGAGTTTTTCAATTGAAACCTGAATACACTTTTAATAATATGTTCTACTTGTCATTATTTTCATAGATTATTTTTTTACTAATTATTTTTCTATATCTCATTTACATTAGAAAAAATAAGGTTAATATTTTTTTCTTAAAATTATGATACTTCAAAAAAAGAAGTGTTATAATTTTTATACAATTCATGCATGTATGTATCACCTATTTATTAAAATTGCATATTACTAGTGGAAATTAAAGATAAATATCTTTGGTTGTGGTGAATTATTTTTTTGTATTGTGAAAAACAATTTTAACTACAATCATTTCTCCTACATCTTCCTTGTAAGATTTACAAATGATACCTACCCATATTCTATGCTCCATTTGTAGATATTTTGACTTACTGCCTCACTAGTTTATGTTTATTGTCTACTCTATTTACTTGCATTTACTACTCAATATTTTTTTTGAATTTTTTTGAATTTATGAATATTACTTGCATGTCTTCTTTACACCTACATAATATGAAGACACAAGAATGGGCACTAGGGATCAAAATTGATTCAATGTAGGTATCTTTCACTATTATAAAAATTTCAATGTTGAATAAGTATAATTCAATTTAAACATTCATTTTTATTAACAAAAATAAAATGTTATTCTTTTGTTGTTTGCATATGGTGTTTTGCATCATAATGCACATATGCACCAAAATTTACACCCGTGATTCTTGTAGCTAAAGATTCTTATAATTTATATTTATTTTATGAAAATTGTGTAGTGGTTTTAAATAGTCATTTTTACAATGCATGGATATGTATAATGCACATATACACCAATCATTACGAAAAATATTATTATAAGTTAAATTTATTTTAGAAAACATTATGTAGTTTTGCAATGGAGTGATATCCATAAAATAATGTTATATTTTGGTTACTTTAAAAAACCCATTTTAATTATTTGAAAATGTTGGAAGTAATTCTTCTATTTGTTTTTGTAAGTTGTCATTTTGACTTCCCAAACATCAATCTAGAAGTTTTTGTTTCGGTTTTTGTTTCTTATGTATGAATAGTAGTCATGATCTAGATATGTTGAATTCAATGATTTGTGTCCTATATATTTGTAACTATTGTGATCAATAAAAATATCATAATGTAATTTTGTGTTATTTGAAATTGTTCTTTAATCTCTTTCTAATTTTTAACATGATATCAAAGCCTATTCTTGTTTGATTCCTCACGGGAGGTCCTCGAAGATGTAAGAGGTCTTGAGTTTATTTTTAAGTAAATAGATTAGGATAGGAAAATTTGTTGCGTGGAGTGTTGTGATTTTTTTTCGGGTATATGATTGCATCGGTTTTGTTGAAGAGTTCTTCTATGGTGGTTTCGGAGATCTTTCTACACTAGGTTCCACGTACGTATTTACACTAACTGTATCCAACGAAACAATTAATACAAGCCCGTGGCTCAATATATTGAAAGAAATCTACCAGTGAATCAAAAAAACCTTCTGGATGTGGGCAAGGAGAGCGAGTTTCCAATGGATACATATATGAGATGTCTGGAAAGTCAAATTCGAGACCAATCTCATCGTTTGAAATATAACTATAAAACATGTGGCTAATCTGTCACTGGCTGTAATGTCAAGGGATTGCAGGGAAATCATTTGCAAATATATTTTTTGCCATATCAAAGCCCACTTCCGACTGCAAGTGGTGAATCCAGAAGGAATTCTCATGGAAAAAGGAGATCAGTGTCTTCCAAAGCCAGACCTTACAAACTAAATGTTGTAATAAGTATGGGGAAACACATACATAGAGAAATTCCTTGTTGCGGGTGATCACTGACATACAATCATCTAATAATTGTGTTGAAGAAACAGGAGGCACTATCGCCTCATATATGCAGATTTTTCGTAGCTGGAAGCCACCGATTGGGAAATATTTCTTTTTAAATGAATTTTCGGACTTTGACGCACATAAAGTTAAGGTTCTAGTCATGCAGGCATTTCCTCACTACTATCCAAATTCACATACTCATGTTGTTGCCCATGCCTCAATAAAAAGTTGCGAGATCAAATTTTTCGGTGCAAAACCAAGGTGTATCAGCTGGTGGTGTATATTTGTCAATGTGTATTGTCAATTTTTTTTTAATATGGTATCTTCATCGTTTAAAAAAAAAGTATCTTCACTACAATGTTCACCATGAAGATTCATGTTGTCAGCAAGCACATATATGAGTAGAGCTAATGTTTGTGCTTTTGATGGAAGGCCATATATTCAACATATGGTGTGATTTCCATAAGATGCTTCAGTATGGAGATTGGCCGGGAATTGAACCTGTGATGAGTGCTATAACCTGTGATGAGTGCTATAACAACCTGCCTCATCACCGTTTAACCAAGACTCCACAGACAACATAGATTCATTTATTGTTTTAATGTGTGTTTCTATATTTATTACATGTAATAATTAAAGGAGGGTGTTGGAAGTAACCATTCCATGTGTTGATGTGAGTTGTCATTTTGAGTTCCCGAGGGTAAATCTAGAAGTTGTTGTTTCCTATTTATGAGTTGTAGTCATAATCTAGATGTGTCGAAGTTAGTGATTTTTGTCCTATATATTTATAACTGTTGTGATCAATAAAAATATCTTAGTGTAGTTTCTTGCTGTGTGAAATCTCTCTATTGTATATCTCTAATTTTTATCAAAAAAATTAGACCAAATATTGTATAGGAAAGAAAAATGGTTTCATTGTATATGAGGAATGGTGTCAATAACATCAAAGGGTAATTTGTCTTATTGAATTCCCTCCATATGATTTCTATAAAAATTTCAATACTCATTAAATAATACCATCCATTTCTGTACCTATAGTGTGATATATAAAGTATGCATGAACTTTAAAATTATTTTCCATTTTCACATGAAAAGAATAATTGAGTAGGGAAACTCATTATACAACCCAGTATGAGGGAAATGTGCAATTATCAGCGTCGAGTTGACACATGACCCTTCTAATAAAAATATAATATTGTTTAAATAAAAAGGTAATGTCCCCTTTAATAAAAATGAAAAACAAATATACATATTTGGTTAGTTTTACTTAAATTATTATAAAACATAATCCCACTATAATTGTACTTGCTTTATCTCACTCTCATTCTTAGTTATAAATCAAATATTTGCATTTCCATGTAAAATAAAATTATTTTATAAATTATTTTAAAGTAACTATGCCTTAAGGCACTCCCCTTTGAGAAAACCTCCCTCATCTTCCACTGTGTAGCAGTCTATACCATCAGATTGAATGTTAGAATATTAGAGTGTCTTACACTATTGGATTAATACTTAATAGCTAAGACAGAAACTAATGGTTGGGGCACATCATGTGGAAGAAGTCTAAGGAAAATATCATGAACCGAGTGGGAGCATCCAAACAATTCCACTAACTAACTCACTAATCCCTACGAATCCCTACGAATGTCTCTTCCACCTCTACAGAGCTCTTCTATGTTAAGAGGATAGAGAACATGCACCATTTGAGAAGGGATTCTATAAGATGAGATATAGGAGGTAGCTTCCAATCCCACGACACGAAGGAGCTTTTCCTTTCAGATCATTTCGACTAGCAGAGTGTTTATACAATTGAGATCAAATGTCACTGACATGCATACTTTCAAGAACTACACCAAACTGGAGAGGATTGGCTCCAAAGACTATTTCTGCCACTTTGAATACAACTCCGCAACCAGAGGGTTCACTCTCGATAGCATGGTTGAGTAAGGATCGGTTGCATGCATTTTTGCCAATTCCAATAGACTATTCGTGACGTTAACACTTATCTATTAGTAAAATTTCATCAATAAAGTGAACCACATCAACGATTTCACAAAAGTGAACCACATCAACGATTTCACAAAACTGCATTGGAAATAATGCCTTATTTTAATTGTTCATGAGAAAAATGATACTATGCTTGGTCCTTGTTATATAATATTTTCAACATTTTAAACAAAATTTCTACTAATTTGAATCCCACTTCCGATAGACATAAAATTCCATTCTTCTTTTTTGGCTACTTTATGTCCATGGTTGATTTTCAAAATATCCTCGGATGACATGGCCAAGTCAAATAATTGATCTGGACGTTATTTCATTCTCATATTTGACCTCCCCATGTGTATCCCATCCCATAATAATCTACAAATAATTTAGCTTCCCTCAACAAAATCTTCATAAATTTGAATCACATGACATAAATTCCCCCTTCTCTATAAATTTGTGTTTCAGTTGTCATTGATATAAAACATCCTTTCCACTCGAAAGAGATTGGAGTTCCACTTATAGCTGGTGTGAGATTAGTTTTGTATGAGATCTATTAATAGTACTAATAATCAACGTTGCACGGGTACCGCTCCCAGTCCTTGGAGGGCAAGTACCCCAAGCTCCGCCGCTCCTGGGAGCTTTGGAGCGGGTAGGAAACGCTCCAAAATGGGCGGAAACCTTGATTGGAGCGTTGGAGCTTTTCGGGAGCTTCTGTTTACAAGTTTTTGCCGTTTCCGGAGCGGGTTTCTGCTAAAAACGTGGATTCCGGTAAGAGCAAATCCCAGGCGGAACGACATAAGAGGCCCGAATTTCAGAGAAAGAGCTGCCAGTGCTTGGTGTGGAAGTTGTCCCAGTAAGTGGAGATTTCCAATGATGGGCAAGGGGAACGGCCCAGGGGGTAGCCTGTTATTTCTTCCCTTGACAAAGAAGCTGCATGCCGCCACCAAGGCAACGAGAGCAGTAGCGAGTTTCATATAAAAGTCAACGCATTCCAGAAGGGCCCTGTCCGATCCTAACTCGCTCGCCATTCAAAATACTGCGTGGTCTCGTTTCAGGTCGCACGAAAATACAGACTTGCGTTGAAGGGGCATGCCATAAAAACCCTAATACCTAGCATTCCTGACAAGTCACTAACTCGTCAACGTATTGTCATGAAAAACCCTTCCACCGGGATTCATCACGATCCACCATGTCATCGATTTGGGAACGGACGTTACAATCGACGTTGTCCCCTCTCCACTATACCATTTGTCATGTTTTTAATTTTAATTAAAATTCGGTGACGAGACAAAGCCACGACTTCTGCTCGGTTACTTTTTATTTCGATGTGATCCAAATATCACATTTCGATGGTTACTTTTAATTTCATGTATATGTAAAAGATTCCGTTACGATGCGGAGTCAAATAACCCGCTCCGTTTATATGTTTTTTTTTTGGATGATTTTTAGTTTTGGTTTTAATTTTATATGGTTGTCCCTTGGGTTTTGAATAATGAATCATTTAAAAATTTATTTAAAATTTTAATTTGGAATGTAAGTTAAAATTTAAAACATTTAATCTTTACATTATTTTAAAAAAAATCATATATATTAAATTTTATTTTTTAATATATTATATTATTGCCGCTCTCAACTTGACGTTTCCTGTAAATTTGGGCAAAGCTTCTAGCCGTACCAGATACTCGTTCCCACGTACCCAAAGTACCCGCGTACCGGAAACTCGTGCAACATAGCTAATAATTCTCACGCAACTCAATTATATAAAAACGGGTTGGTTTGTATTTTTTTGGCAACCAAATCAATTATATAAAAACGAGTTTCCATTATAAAATTGGTGTTGGTCAGTCGAATCACTAGACATAAATTCCCCTTTCTCTATATTCCCCTTTCTCTATACATTTCAGTTTGAGTTCTCATTGATTTAGATCTCCTTTCCACTCGAAATAAATTGGAGTTCCGCTTACAGCTGTTGTGCGATTAGATTTTTGTGTGAGAGCTATTAATAGTACTAATGGTTTGTATTTTTGGCAACAAAATTGATTACATAAAAATGGGTTTCCATTATAAAATTGGTGTTGGTCGGTTGAGGATTCTACAACAAGAATAGTCCAATCACTCAGCTTAGTTTTTATTTTATTTATAATTAAAATGAGTTTGTGTTGATAATTCGTTCTCAATCCATAAATTTGTTGATTTTTATTTCCAACTTAGTGCCTCTAAATATTTTTGAGATCTATCTCGTGCTTCCATCATTGGATACCAAGTTGTAGTGATGACGTTTTCTTCCCATGCCAAGGGTGTTTGATCTGACTGGCATTTTATACCAATCTTTCAAAGTGGGTTTATTCTGTTCAATTTCTCAATTTTAGTAGAAAGTGGTAAATATAATTAGGTCTTATGAAGGTTGATATGACTAGAGTTTGATTTAATTAAGGTTGCTATTTCTATGATTTGGGGATATTTCTATGATTTGGGGATTTTCCTTTTAAATTAAGATATTGGCAACATTTCTATCTTAAATCATAATTAAATTTTGTAACCATATTCATTAATTTCTTATTTGGACTTAATTTGAGCTGCCTAGGTCTAACAAATTATTTATGAAATGCCTTGTGATGGTAAAGAGTATCGGAGCTGGGTGAAGGAGATTTGGCCCGCACCCTACTTGAGATCATATTCCAATAGAGCTGGTTGAAAAAGGAAAATTCCATGTGCAAAAGTGAGAGAATATTGAAGATCCACAACAGCCAAAAGAGCATAAACAAATTCGATGAGTACAAGTACATGGTGAAAGAAAAAGCCAACAAAGTGGAGAAGAAGCATCCATGATCCATAGCAGACAGAAATTCTTTATTGTTCCTTGGGAATGAATGGGTGTTGTATCTTATTTAACCCACATTCCTGCAGCATCTGCAATGTCATTAGAAATGATTTCTCTTCACCTACCAGAGATATTGGAGGGCAAGGGTGATCTGAAATAGATTTGAAATAATACTGAAGTATAACAGAATATTTTCCAACAGTGAATTCATTGTTAACTCGATCACTTAGTGTGGAATACTGAAGGAAAAAAATTGATTTTATGACTTAAACTAGAACTTAAGAAGCATATTAAACATCAATTTTTATCAAAGAACAAAGATAAAAGACAACAGACATTGATTATGGAGTTCGTCCCTGATGGATTACGTCTTCGGTTCTGCTTTCAAGATGTGTGGTTTTTTTACTAAGGATTGATCCAAGGAAGTATTTACATAGAAAAAACTAGATTGTACGTGCTTACAGGCACCTCTGGTCACTTTCAATAGAAATCTCTCTCTCCTAGCTTTCCAACGTCTGTCTTGTTTCCCAATTCCACCTATGGACGACCAAGAAATGCTGAAAACAAAATTGCCTCTCTCTTACAGAATCTCAACAAGTCTTCAAAAACACTCTTCTCCTTCATCATGAGAAAAGGTTAAGTTTATATAATACATTTCAGGTCGAACTTGGGCCAAGAATGGAAAATTCGGTGAATGCAAATTAATGTGATTAGGTGTGAATAGCTCTCGGTCTAATAAAAATGAAACACCTAACACTTTGTTACATGGTGAATAACTTTTAAACATAGCGCACAACTATTTAAAACCAAAATATAAACCATATGTTATAAATAACCCACTAACAGTATGGCTAAATGGTGCGTTGAACTGTTTGACATGTGACAGGGCAACAGACTAACCGCTAACTCCCACCTAGTGTTCAGGATTTGGTAGTTCTGCTAACTGCGATCGACTGTCCACTAACTCCACATGTGAAAACTCCGACACCTGCGACGGTTGTGGTCTCTGTCAAACTATTGTTTGAATGTTCAAATAAAACCTCGCTCACATGTTGTTTTTCCCAATGGTTAACCATTAACTGATATATGTTATATGGTTTTTTGTTACAAAGTCTGAAAGGTCATTAAATTAGCACTTTATGGTTTATAACATGGTTGTAACACTATTTCATAAGGTTTAGCACTAGGTATAAGTTTTAGCATAGGTTTGGACCATAGTTTGGACTTAGGACCATAGGATTACCACTTAGGCTCGGGTCTCCACCATAAAATTAAAACACCATTACCACTTAGGTTACACACCATGACCTTAGCTTAGCTCTCACTTAGCATAGGTTTACCACATATCATCACTTTCACCACATAATGACATAACCATGAACCACATCATTACAACATGACATTTAACCATGACTGAAAAGACTCTCATCTGGACAACTAGAGAAACTAAAGAACTGAAGACTGAACTTGACTTCATTGTCAATCTGATCTTATGCAAGATCCTCCTGGGTCAATCCTTTCCACTTGAAAGCTTTTGGACCAACAAAATTTTTATTTAAGTATATATTAGGTGAGGGTACATCTCCCTTACGCTTTTGATCTCCATCCACCTCGCCTTGCTCGGATTCATGCCCTTGAATCCCACTCGAAGATATTGAATATCTCCTCGCCTGGAAGTGCGGAATTTCCTGTCCAAGATGGTATCTTCCTGTAGCTAATTCAAATGCTCATGTGCCAAATCATCAACGTTAGGAATCTGTGTTTCTTCCTCTGGATCAATGATCATCGGAGGTTTATACAACTTCAAATTTTCCACATTTACAACCAAGTAAATACGCATGTAAGGAGGTAAATATAACCAGAATGCATTATTTCCAACCTTTTACACAATATTGAAAGGATCATACCCAATGGGTTTCAGTTTCTTACCTTCACCTTTCAACCTATCTTTACTGATATACAACCATTCCTGATCACCGACCTGAAAATTATGATCGACTCTTCTCTAACTAATCTTGCACTGCTTCATGTATCTGTTGTATCTGTTGAATGAAATTAAATACTTTATTTAAACTATTGTGTCCATCCACTTTATCTTCTTCACCGAACATGAACTCCATCAGTGAATTTAGTAGATACCCAAAGCATGTTTCAAATGGTGATCGATTAGTTGAAAAATGCAAGGCTCGATTGTAAGCATGTTGGTTGTTTGCTAAAGTAACCTTATAGAATATGTATCACTGTCCTGTTCACCACTTTTTTCTGTCTGTCGGTCTATTAAAAGAATATCTATGCATTTTTTCAGCAGTCACTTGCTTTTTGCATGGAACAAGAATGCACATCTTGATGAGATGATCAACCATGACTTACATGTAATCATTTCCTCTCTTGGACATACGAAGTCCTCCAAAAATATCCATGGAAATGTGTCCCATGGTCGCAAAGGAACTGGAAGTGGTATATATAAGTCAATCTTTCGATTGCTTGGTTTTCTTGTCAAAAACATAACACATCATGTAATGTACTTAAAAATTGTTTCATACATGTGAGGCTAGTAATAATACCTTTCAATGTGCGCCATTGTCTTTCTTACACCAAAATGTCCTGAAATGCGAGAAGACTGTGCTTCTCGAATAGCATGCACCCTTTATGTATGTTGTATGCACAACTTACCCATATGATATAACAACATGTTATGAACATGAAATTTGACTTCTTATACCTGAGTACCATGAGTTAGTGATTCATAAATATATTTGAAATCAACATCTGTACTATATTGTTCTAAATAACTCTCAAGTTTTAAAGAGCTATTCCACTACACTACGGAAGCATTCAAATATGGTCTAGAAAACATATCAACTACTTTGTTTGTTACACCTTTCTTGTACTTAATTACTAAATGCAATTGCTGAAGAAATCCCATTCATATGTAATGGCGAGATTGTTGCAACTTAGTCTGTGAATGAAGGTACTGAAGTGGTTGATGATCTATGTGAATCACTATTCCTTACCCATTAAGTAGTGTTTCCATTTCTTCACTTTCAACCAAAGAAAAGAGTTCTTTATCATATGTCAGATAATTTGCAACTTCCTTAGAAAAAATTTATGAATGAAAACAAATAGGTTTCCCTTTTTTAAGTAAGACTGCACCCATTGCATAACCACTAGCATCTGTTTCAATTTCGAATGGTTATTGAAGATCTTGTCAAGTTAATATTGGTGTAGTGAAAATTTTATGCTTAAGTGAATCAAAAGATTTTTTTTGTTTCCCTCCCCACTGAAAGGAAACTTTAGATCATGTTAAAGCATATAACAGTGATAAGAAAACTGAGAAATGAATTTCCTCCGATATTGAACTGCATCTAAGAAACTCCTAACTTCAATCACATTCTATGGTCTTGGACACTTAACAATCACATCAATTTTAGCTAGATCTATTTTCAAATGACCACCTCCAACAATGTAACCAAGATGAATCAATGAATTTTTCCCAAACTCACATTTCGAAAGTTTAAGGTAAAATTTTTCCCTTTGCAACACTTCGAAGACCTGTTTAACATGCCTAACATGCTCTTCCATACTGGAACTGAAAATTAGGATATCATCTAAGTAGATTATGACAAATTTATCAATATATGGATGGAATACATCATTCATAACCTGCATGAAAGTTGTTGGAATATTAAACAAACCAAAAGGAATCACTAACCATTCAAATATTCCATGCCTATTTTTAAATGCATTCCAGATGTCATTTTCTACAATCTGAATTTGATGACACCCACTATGCAAATCCAACTTAGTGAAATAGACAACATTTTTCAATTGGTCAAGTAAATCATCTATCTTGGGCAGAGGATAGTTGTTCTTGATTGTGATTTTTTTTAAGGCCCTAAAGTTGACACACATTATCCATGTCACGTCTTTCTTAGGAACCAAAATTATGGGTGAACCACATGGAGATGAACTAGGTCGAATGAAACCTTTTTCAACCAACTCTTGGATTTGTTTCTTTATTTCTTTGTTCTCTATAACTGACATGCGATACATTCTGACATCAATTGCATCTCATGTTGTATTTCCCATTTAGGAGGCAGTTTTTTTGGTTCTTTAAATAGCCTTTGAAAAGAATCTACCACTTTAACAAAACTATATTTAAACTGAGATTCACAACCTGAAAAAGCATCATGTTGATCCTTAAGTTGTTCTTTTACAACCATGAGTAAATATCTCTTACTTAAACTTATTAGTCTCTTAATATCATTAGCAGTAACTAAATCCAAGTGTGTTTTGATTTTATGTGCCCTGAAAATGTATTCAATTCCATCTTTATTAAGGTCATATTTATGCTTTTTCCTATGAAACACAGCATCACAATCATAGAGGTAAGGACTTCCTAGCACTACACCACATATGTCTAATGGAATCACATCTAATTCCACTTCATCAACGTAATTATATGTGATGGAAAATTTTAAACGACACGGTTTTGTGACATCAATTTGAGTCTTTTCTTTTAGCCAACCTAATGGGTATGGTCTTGGATGATTTTGTGTCTCTAAACCCAATTTCTTAAATAATTCTTCATATATTAAATGTTCCAGTGATCCAGCGTCAGAAAATGTATCTATTTTTGTGTGCTTAGAAGTTACCCTTATGTGAAATAATTCAACTCTTTTATCCTCATCCAGATGATTTAAGTTTGAAGAAGATGCAGAAGTACTAGAACTTGAACTAGTGTCAGAAATTTTACCTCTCAAAACCATTGCGGTTAATTTCCTTTCATCATCTGGGTCAGAGCCAAAATATTGTTGGATTTTTGTATTAGCCTTATTTTCACCTTTCTTTTTCTGTAACTTATTTGGTCTGAGTTCTGGGTGAAGTTTCCAAAATTTGGATTCATCATGTCTGATCCTCTGGCAGTGAGTACAGGTAGGTCTTTCACTTTCCTTTTGAGCTGTCGTTTTTTTCTTTCCCTTTGAACTTCTCTTCCTATTGATGTATTTGGAATCCTTTATTTCCAACTGTTTGAATGCTTTCTGTGAAAACCTTAATGGTCTGCCACATGATTCAATATGTATGGATTGAACACACACTTCATCAAATTCATTAGGATTAAACATCAATAACGTATGTTGTAAATATGAATGTCAACTGTCAATGTACTTTAATAAAGTTTCACATGTATCCAATGGAATACTGAGCACCAAATATTTCTTCCTGAACTCCAAAGTAAACTCCTGAACATTCTTCCCTTTACCTTGCCTCAAATTCTACCAATCAATAATATCTTTATGCATGTATCCCAAACGATAGAATTGTTTTTTGAGCGCTTTTAAAAACTTAGACCATGAGGAGATGACTTTACCTTTTCACTTTAAATCTAATCGAGTTTTACTTTCCCACTAGATTAAAGTTATTCCCCCCTTTCTAATTGTAGCTAAATAAATTTTTGTTCTTTCATCCGAAATGTTATGAATTCTACAATACACTTCTAACTGTTTAATCCATTTATCTAGCTTTTTAGGATTCATTTTGCCATCATAAATAGGTAGTTCAAATTTTACTTCAAGTTCCAAAAGAGATGATTTTTGAGGTTTCTTTTCTTTTCTAGGATGTAAAATAGAAGAAGAATATGATGGAGGACAAGGAGGTTTATCATCTTTTCCTTTTCCCTTATCCTTGCTCGATGCCTTTGAAGAAGAAGTTTCATATCTCGTATTCTTATCTTCATAGAGTTCTCCCAAGATCCACTGCAAGTTCACAAAAAAATTCTGAATTTTTTCTTCTCCCATGACCTTCACTTCAGGATTTTTGCCTGCATCAAGTCCTCCCATTGTCGATCATTGAGCGAATTTCCACTTTCTAACTTTTGATTCTATCTCCTCAAGCATTCCTTCTCCACGTCGCAACTTGGACCTGGTTAAAATTCACAGGTGAAAACCATACAACAGAACCTGCTCTGATACCAAAATATATGATCTAAAATATATCTGAAATAATATTGAAGTAAAACTGAATATTTTCCATTAGTGAATTGATTGTTAACTCGATCGCTTAGTGTGGAAGAATGAAGGAAAAAAATTGATTTTAGGATTTAAACTAGAACTTAAGAAGAATATTAAACATGAATTTTTAGCAAATAATAGAGATATAAGAAAACAAACATTGATTACGGAGTTCATCCCTGGTGGACTACACCTCCGGGTCCGCTTCCAAGATGGGTGTTTTTTTTATTAAGGATTGATCCAAGGAAGTCCTTACATAGAAAAAAAACCAGACTGAACATACTCATAGGCACCTCTGGTCACTATCAATAGAAATATCTCTCTGATATATTTCTAACACCTATCTCAGTTCCCAATTCCACCTCCGGACAACCAAGAAACACTGAAAAAAACTGCCTCTCTCTTACAGAATTTGAACAAGTCTTCAAAAACACTCTTCTCCTTCATCACGAGCAAAGGTTAAGTTTATATAATACATTTCAGGTCAAACTTGGGCCAAGAATGGAAAATTCGTTGAATGCAAATTAATGTGATTAGGCATGAATAGCTCTCAGTCTAATAAAAATGAAACACCTAACACTTTTGTTACAATGTGAATAACTTTTAAACATAGCGCATAACTATTTAAAACCCAAATATAAACCATATTTTATAAATAACCCACTAACAGACTAGCTAAACGGTGCGCTAAATTGTTTAACATGTGACAGGGCAGCGGACTAACCGCTAACTGCCACCTGGTGGTCAGGCTCCAGTGGTTCTGCTAACGACGGTCGACTTCCCACTGACTTCACATGTGACAACTCCCCCACCTTCAATGGTTGCAATCTCTGTCAAACTATTTTATGATTTTTCAAAAAAAACCCCACTCACATGTTGTTTTTCCCAATGATTAAGCTTCGACACGGTTAGCTTCATAGTTAACTAATATATGTTATATGGTTTTTTGTCACAAAGTCTGAAAGGTCATTACATTAGCACTATATGGTTTATAACATAGGTGTAACACTATTTCATAAGGTTTAGCGCTAGGTATAAGCTTTATCATAGGTTTGGACCATAGTTTGGAATTAGGAACATAGGATTACCACTTAGGCTTAGATCTCCACCATAGGATTAAAACACCATTAACACTTAGGTTACACACCATTACCTTAGCTTAGGTTTCACTTAGCATAGGTTTACCACATATCACCACTTTCACCACATAATGACATAACCATGAACCACATCATTAAACCATGACATTTAACCATGACTGAAAAGACTCTCATCTAGACAACTGGAGAAACTGAAAATTGAACTAGACTTCGCTGTCGATCGGATTTGATGCAAGATCCTCCTGGATCAAAGGGAAAGGTCAAGGCGTCTGGTATTTACACCATTGCAAGCAGTGGGAAATATCATGACCACATACAGTTGTTATTGGAAGAAGATGATGACCAAGAATTTCATAGTCATTTCCCCTATTGGAATAATGAATTAGTATTTGGGTATGTTTAGTGCTCATCAGAGGGATTTGTGGCACAGTCATGTATAGAAGATCCAAAAGCACCTGATGACATCTTGCAGAGCGTATTTTATTGGGTATGTGGTTATGGAGGAGCGCAGTGCAGGAAAATATGGCCCAACAAGGAATTTTTCTTACCAGAAACTTTGGCCTCCCTTTTCTCCATTACTTTCAACAATTAATCGAATAAATTGAATCATCAGGGGGATTCCTTCTATCTCAACCATGAGTGTTTCTTACCGGAAACTCTCTCCTCCCATGCCTCCATTGTGTTCAACAATTGCTGGAATAAGTTGAATCATAAGGGGGCTTCTTGCTATTTCAATTCTGCATCTCTCACGTCTAAAAGTGATCAAAGTAAGTGGGTTTCTCTACAATTTATGTTAATCACATATCTACACACTAAAATCCTCTAATATTTCATTTGGTTTTGACTTTGATTTGGTATGGGAATTTGGTCATTGCATTACATGCTATGATCGATGTGAGTATGATTTTTTTCCATAAACATTAATCCACATGATATATGGGAGGCAAACAATAGCATTTTAACACAGGGTTATGAAATTTCTTGTTTTCGTGAATGCAATTTGACGCATTTAACTGTAATGTTTAATGATCATTTTAGTCTTCCAATTCAAAAAGTATACAATATATGTGTTGTGAATGTTGTTTTGGATTTGGATTTTGATAGTGAATGTTGTTTTGGATTTTGGATTTTTAACAACAATCGTAATCATAATTCTATAAATTTATTGTAAAAATATTCTATTAATTGTAATATAATTTGAGAAAGTTATTGCATAAATATTATATTCATTATTATAGTCTAATTTGAGATGTTCGGCTTTTAGAAAATGATAATCCTTTACTATATATAACAGTAGTTGCACCTTTTTCTATTTTCATTATAAATGCCAATTAATCAAATGATAATTACATCCAATATAGAAATTTCTAAATTTAGTTATAAATTCCATTCAATCAAGAGATAATTACACTCAATATGAAAATGAAGATTCCAATCTTATGATTTTACATTAATACTCTTCTTCCACATAGAGAATTGCACCCAAGATGGAAATGGGATATTGTTTGGTATTTTGAAAAATGAAATTCGTTATTTTATTATATATATCAATTCTTCCAAATTTTGTGAACTTCATTATAAATTCCAATCAATTAATTGATAGCTATACTCAATATGGAAATGAAGATTCCAATATGATTTTGCATGTCTACCCTTTCTTCCACAATGAACGTTTCACCCAATTCATCTACCTACCTAGTATATAACATGATTAACAATTAAAGCTCTAGACCAATCCTTTTTACCATGATATTTTAATAATATCTAATCTAAATGTTATATTATCTCTAAATTTCTGTTTAATATTTTTATTGATTTTGAAAAACAACAAATATTGTACCATAGTTTAGTTAGAAGCAATATAATGAATAGTCAAATATAATATGATTATGTACATCTTTTCAAAATATTGTTATTTATAATTAAAATAAAAAATATTTAAATTATATGAAAAGCAATTTCATATGAATAATCATCAATTAAGTATTAACATCATTATAATTAGATATATTCATGTTATTTATAAACAACAAAATCATCAGTTAATTGTTAACATCATTATATATATATATATATTATTTATAACTAGCAATTGCATCATCAATTAAGTGTTAACACCATTATAATTAGATATATTCATGATCTTTATAACTAACAAAATCACCAATTAATTGTTAACATCATTATAATTATATATATTCATGTTATTTATAACTAGCAACTGCACGAGATGTTATGTTGCAAAGGAAACATCATGACATTTAAAAATTAATCGAAGATAAAAATTAGTAAAAAAAATGTCATTCAAAGCTAAAATATAAAGAGAAATCACTTAAATAATGCCAAATTGAGAGACTTTATAAATTAAACCCAATATGGAAATGGGATATTGTTTGATATTTTGGATAATTAAAATCATTAATTTTATTATATATAGTGTTCGTTGCACATTTTCTAAATTTCAATATAAATTTCAACCAATCGAGAGATAATTGCACCCAAAATGAAAATGAGATATTTTTTGATATTTTAGAAAATAAAAATCATTAATTTTATTATATATAGTGATTGTTGCACCTTTTCCAAATTTTTTATAAATTCCAATCAATGAATTTATAGTTACACCCAATACGGAAATAAAGATTCCAATATGATTTTGCATGTATACCCTTTCTTCCACGTTGAACGGTGCACCCAATATAGAAATGGAGATGCCATCATATGGTTTTATTTTTCTAACCCCTCTACCTCCGATTAAGATTAACCTCAACCATTGTAACCATTTCCTTAAAAAAAATCAACATCTACCTATCGAGTAGACAACTTGATTAAAGAATAAATATTGAGACTATTTTTTTTTACCATGGGGATTTAATAATATCTAATTGAATGTTATACTATGTCTCAATTTTTGTTTAATTTTTTTATTTATTTTGAAAAATAACAAGTATTGTATCATAGTTTAGTTAGAAGAAATATGATGAATAGTCAAATGTAATAATATTATGTACATCTCATCAAAAGATAATTACTTATAATTACAGAATATATATATATATATATATATATATATATATATATATATATATATATATATTTAAAATATAAGAAACTCAAGTTCATGTGAATAATCATCAATTAAGTCTTCACATCATTATAAGTAGATATATTCATGCTATTTATAACTAGAAAATGCACCATATGTTGCAAAGGAAATTTCTTAAGGCATAAATTTAAGAAGAATTGTGACATATAAAAAATCATTGAAGGTAAAAATTAATAAACAAAATGGTATTCAAAGCTAGAATATAAAGAGAAATCACTTAAATTATGCCAAATTGAAATATTCTATAAGATTTCCAACATAGATTTCATCTTAATATTTAAAGATGGTCTTGTACAGTGAATGTTGTTTTGAATTTTAATTGTTAGAACATTGTAATCATAATTTTATAAATTTATTGCATAAATATTCTATTCATTATTGTTAACACTGGAAAATAGTATAGTAGAAGACGACATTATCTAATGTCAAACATAAGGATTTACAGGGCTGGAAGACATTACAGAATCTGGAAAGTATTTAAAAAACTCTAAGGTCTAAGGAAAAATCAAATTTGAACAAGTCCTAAAAGCTTTTGTGCACATTATCCTTCGTGGAGAGCGCCTTTGCGTGCCTTATGGCCCGAAATGCACGCAATCCTGGGAGTGGCGAAATGTCACTTTCTGGGACCACACAAAGAAAAGGAAAAGTGATTCCTCACTTGAAGCCGCCTAAGGCCAGCAACCAACGCCTCCTTAAAAATCAAGTGAGCACACAATGGAATATTTGGAGCACATAAAGGAATCATACCCCTCTCTTGGGTCACCATACATAATGTACCAAGAGAGGGAAGGAGGATTTAAAATCTCCTATATAAGGCCACCATGAGATGAAGAATGGGTTAACACATTTTTATGTTGGCCAGAATTGCCCAAGAAATACTAGCAGTGTGTGATCCGGAGCTGAAGATAGAGGGGACCCAATTTTTGGCCATCCAAAAAGTTTAGTCCGCCATAGTAGAGAGAGAGGAAGACTGCACCGAGGCAAGCTTGGGATAAAAAAACCTTTGCATCGGGAATTAGAGCCCATGTTCTGGGGGCCCTTTAGCAAGAGGGTAAAGTTTCAATCTTATTCCTACCAGCGCTCAGTAAGAGGGGCCTAGAGCCACCGTTCGTATTATTGTTTTCATTTGACTCTTTTCAGAGCTCTTGTTTATTTGTTTTAATTTTTATTTTATTTTTATTTTATATATGTATGATATTTCTCTGTCGAGCATGCTTATGATTCTAGCTTGTTCCACTAACTTGCTTGACTCCACTTCTTTTTCTTCTTGTTACCAATAACTTAAGTGGGTAGACCACACCCCTTAAGTTGGTGTGATTTCGTACATACATGCCCCAAACACACTCCAATGGGATTGGCGACTCCACTAATGTTTATTACCAAGATTATGTGGTTGTTCTTTTTTTTCAGAGACCTTTGTCTGTGCTGTGGAGTGGAGCTGAATTTCCCTGATTTCTCTTACAATCCTTAAGTCATCCCAAGTGACAGATTGAAGCAGAACAACTCCAAATTTTGCGCGCTTTTTCTTCCCACAGATGAGCAGGGTGGGCGTTCAGAGCTAACCCGCACGTAGACATCACGCATGTTTCAGCCTTTTTGCGTGCGAAAGACAGAAAGAGAAAAATATCCCTTACTTCTATCTTTTCCTGCTTTTAAAGTGCTTGGGAGCCCTAATACACCTACCAGCACTGGTTGTGGTACCCCACATCTTGCTAAAGCTCACTCTTGGCTACTTTTTTGTAGGCTTAGTGTCAGTCTTATTTCAAGTTGATTTTTGCAAAGTTCACACATAGTTTAAGTAGGGGGGGGAAATAACTTGCATTGCGAAAAAATTTATGTTTTCCAATTTTTGGTATTAACACACCTAGATAACTAGCCAAAGTAAGTGGCCCAAGACCACACATGTGTACCTAGTTTCTTTTTCTAGTGTAAAATTTTTAGTTTAGTTCAATTTTTGCACTAGGATTTTCGGGACTAGGATTGAATTGTTTATAGAAGACAAAGTAATATTTGCTACCTTTGCACCCTCCAGTGATCCTAGGTAAGCATATGAACGCTCCCTATTCACATCTCACCATCTCCCTATAGTTGACCACATAGATTAACTAGGAAAAATAGAAACCGGCCCATAATCCGCACATGTTTTTCTTTTGAGAAAGGAAGAATACAACATAGTTTAAATAGGGGATTTTGTAAAGGATCATCGAATATCCACACGTTCAAAAAATGTGCTTGTCCACTTTGTGCTCACACATATTCACTCACTAAGCAAAGCAAAGACACCTAAAACTAACTTAACCAAACTCACTAAATTCTCCCCACAGGTGCCACAAAAGAATTTATAGCCTAAGTTAGGATCAAGGGGGTAGGCATCCAATAAGCCGCTTTGATCACTCTTCATATTGAAACATAGAAGCTGACTATTTAGGGAGCTTCAAATCCACCTAGCAGCCCATGGAAAATAAAACCTGAGCACGGCAGAGACCCGTTTCAGAGGGGGTTAGGCTTAGGCACAGTGCGGGCAGGTATCAGTCAGGGCTACCTGACTTGGCTAATACTCGGTACTATTAGTTGACTTACCAAGAATCCAAAGACTCTAACACTCACTTCGGATGGTGGCACTTTAGTGACCAAAACTAGGGCATCCTTCCATATAGGCGACGGTGCAGGCAAGCACTAGACCCTCTACCCTTACCTTGGTGGATTTTCTTTGGCTGACTGGGGGTGTCTCCAGCTCTTATGGGACGTTGTGCTAGCACTCGCAAGATATCCTCTCAAGTACACCCAATATTTGTGAGGTGTTTCAGTATACCCCACAAATATCCCCAACTTTGATGTTGGTTCTAGCTATTTCTTGGCATCTTTGGTCATATGGAAAAAAAAAATTGACCAAAAATTTTAAAATGCGACACATCCGGTCTCTTACCTGAAAAAGCCTCATTTGGTGTACTCATCCCAAGTATTTTATGAGGACTTATGTTCTGTAAAAATATTGTTTTATTGCATGCATCCGCCCATATATAAAATGGTAGGCCCTTATCATGCAACATAGCTTGTGGTGCTCTGACAATAGTTCTGTTATTTCTTTCTACAATCCCACTATGTTGTGGGATATGAGGTGCAATAAATTCTCTTCAAATTCCTTCTAAGGAACAGAAGCTCTTGTATTCGTTAGAGATTTATTCTCCATCATTTTCATTCCTCGGAGCCTTCACCTTCTTCCCTGTATCTTTTTCGACAAGTGCCTTGAACTCACAAAACTTGGAGAACAATTTATGTTTCTTCTATATGAATAAAATTCAGCACTTTCTTGAAAAATCATTAAAACCAAATCATATGATTCATGTGTTTTGTTGCGGAAGCTGTCAAGAACGATCCACACATGTCTGAGGGAACTCTCTCAAGGATTTCCTTGCCTCAGTTGTCCTTACCTTGAAAGGTGGCTTTAGTATAACTCCCTAATGTACACCCTTTGTACGTGTCTCTCTGTGCAAGTGCACCCTTTGGAAGTCATGTAGAAATCTACTGCATGATCCTCAGATCGCTATGGTGTAGATGTCCCAACCTCTTGTGCCCTAACCCACTGATGTCTCATCTTTCCACCTTGTCTACTTTATTGTTAAATGTTTTGCAGTCATCTACATCAAGTTTGTAGAGTTTCTTCACTCGCACCCAAATCATTTTCACCTATCCCATGGATTTATGACGAAGGAACATCTTTCCTTCACTGAAAATCACGTCATATCCACGATATTCCAACATAGCAATAGAAACCAAATTCTTATTTAAACCAGGCACATGAAGGACATATTTTTTAATATTAGGGGTTTACCTGACTCTCTTTGAAAGGTAATTGTACCAATACTGGTAGTGTTATACCTCCCGTCATCACCCATCTCGATGTCCATTTGGAGATATTTCTCCTCCAAGCTATTGAAGAATTTTTTTTTCCGATCATGTGGAATGAATCTCCACTATCCAAATACCATGCATATCCCATCACTGATGACACCATGTATGCAATGAGGGTGAAGTCAAACTCAAACTATGAAGCTAATGTTTCACCTATTTCTCCTCTTGAGACCTTCTTTTTTTTCTTCTTTTGTAGACAATTTGTGGCATAGTGTTCATGCTTATGATAGTTGAAACATTTCACCTTTGACAAGTATTTATTTTTTCCTTCCTTGTCGGTCTCGTATTTAGAATGGAATGCCTTCCCTTTTCCTTTATTCGCCTTTCCAACCAAGGTAGAGTTATCCTCATCATTAGTCTTTGATGACGATCCATATCTGGTGCTTTTTCGAATTTCTTCTTGTGCCAAATCGAACCATAGTTGCTCTCAATATGAAAGCTCCTCCCTCCCAATAACATATTCCTGGTAGCTATTCTAACTCTTTGGAAGGCCTATAAGAGCTAGGCTCACCAAATCATCTCAAGAAACAGTGATCCCAACGCTTCCAAGCTCATCTCGATACTGAGTGAGCTTTGTCAAGTATTTTTGGATCGTGTCGCCCTTCTCCATTTTGATCTTCCTCAGCATGTCTTTCAGTGCCAAATTATTGTGGCCGTCGTTATTCTGATACAGATTTTTCAAGACCTTCCACATCGCATATGGAGTTACCTTCCCGTGGAGACTAGAGACAATGTGATCTCAAACTCCCTCTAACAAGATCATTCTTGCCTTTGCTACATTCTTCTTCCATGCATCAAGAAGTTGAGCATTTGCTGCTGCAAATTCCAAGACATTAGTGTCTATGAAAGAATTCATTCCATTTTCCTCAAGGACTGCCTCCATCCTGTCCTTCCTTGCAATATAATTCAAATTTCCTTCAAGTGCATATTCGAGTCTCAAGCCATTGAAAGACATATTGATCGGTTATTGGATACCGAAGAATAAATCTGAAAATTCAGACTTGATAAAAAAAAATGTTCTTATCTTATTATTATGATTCCTGGCGATCTGATACCATGTAGAAAATCTAACAATAAGATTGAATCTGATCTTGTAATGTACTAAAAATATATTGTATCCTTCTACAGTTTTCGGAGAGAAAACACTATTACACAATCACATAACAAGTAATAGAAAGAGACAATCAATCGCACAAAACAATATGTATCTAGGGAAAGCACACTGCCTAAAACCCCGCTATTTTTATATTGTATAAATTCAAGGACCATGAAACAATATAATTGTTTCTCTCTAAGAGAAATTCCTACACTTCTCCAACTATCTCACTCTGATCTAGGAAAAATCATCCAATTACTTAGCCAATTATTAGCCTATTCTCAGCCTCCTTTTCTCATGAATTCCTTGAGGAATTAAATCCCTATTAAATAGGAAAATCCCTTGGCTTTATTTCACAATGCTTCCTTGGAATCCACATGACTATATAACTGACCTGTACAATTTATAATTATGCAATTGATAGTTATCATCCCTTTAACCTTGGTCTTAACTGGCCCTTCCTTAGAACTAACATGTAAAATCTATTTATAGTGAATTATCAGTTAACTGAATGGTCACTACTTATGAATTAAATTATATTTAATTCACTTGACCTCTCACTACCTCGTCACTCAGTTAGAACTAGTCAAACTGATTCTAAGTCAATTAATTGAGTTTACTAATTACAACTCACAAATATATGTAACTACACCCCCTTAAATCATTGCAAAACTCTACATGAATCCTCTTAGACCCTCAACTCGAATTTCCTAAGCAAACTCAGTCATTCTAAATTAGTTAACTATTGCAAGTTGTCATGAGATGAAATTACGATTTCTCTTCCAATTTAATGAAGGGAAAACTAAATTATAAGCCCCACCTTGGGGTGCCTTTTCAACAGATTTAATCTTATTGCAAGTTGTAAACAAGTGATTATGGTAATTACTTCTTGTACTAGTCTTTTGGTGACAATACATTGTGGGAATTTGAAATGTTTAGATCGTTACCCTAACTATTATTTCCATTTACACATTAAAGAATATTTTTATATAATTTTATGCATGAAAATATTGTATGTATGAAACTAAAATGATTGTGAAAGTGAATACTTATTTAAAAAATGAATATTTATGACTAATGTTTTTAATGGGATTAAGCCAAGGTAACTTAATGGCAACAAGAAAACCCATGAAGGTAAAATGTTGCAATGGAAACTACAACCATAAATGAAAAAGTATAATGTTATGATATGCATGTTGTGTTATTTGGAAAATAAAATGTATACCACCTTTCTGTGGGTTATGTTTCCTGTCAATCTAAATATTGTAGACCCATGCTGAGGGTCAAATATAAATGCACTACGTACATAAATGTTTCTTTTGTTTTAAATGATAATGTGCATATGGTTTATTATGTAAATTATGGTGGGAAAGAGTGCTAAAATATAATTTTGCATGCGAGACAGTTGATGATAGTTGTCAAAGGTCAAGAGGCCTTGGGTTGATGATGCTTGCCTACCTGGATGTCCTCTCCCTAGAGATATATGATCTCAGTAATGGAAAATAGTTTGTCAATATGGTGAAGAGGAAAAAAGCATGAGGAAAATCTGTTGATTTTCGAGCCCGTTGGGGGATGCCCAAAAATTTCTCATAGAAGGGACGTTGTCGGAGGAATGGGAGGGACAATTCCAAGAGGAACATGCATTAGACCCTATGTAGTCATTGGAATTCTTGAGTTGGTTGGCTAGTGGAATTCCAGAGTGGATCGGGTATGGTCTTTGTTAGAGAACTGTTTGGATGTGAAAATAAATCGATCTAGTTATGGAAACCAGTTCCCATTGGTTAGGAGGAGCATCCTTTAGCCTAATATGGTTCACATAGAAGAAAAAATTAACTAATTAGTTATGTGTTATGTTAAAAATTAATTTCCTATATAATTGTGTATATATTTTATGTACGTCTTGACAAGAAACGAGTCTAGTGCTCAGAAAGGAATTGTTGGAAGTGTAATTTATTTTATTGTATTATTAATATTTTGAACGTCTTAGTAGGGGCTAAGACAGTATCCACTTGGTGCATTTATCGATTTTTTTTATGATTAGGGATATAAGTTCTCTCTCAGTACATTTAGAAGTACTGTATGGATGTCTTTAGTGGGATCTAAGACAATTTGCATGAGATGTAGTGATTTACCATTTTGATGATTAGAGAGTTGGTGCTCTCTAAGTACTTGTAGAAGTATTGTGATTTAAATATTACCTAACTTTACCTAATTGATTGATAGTTACAATTATTTCATTTGATTGAAAATGTTGTGACTAATGTGATTGAATTTTTTAGTCATACATTACAGGGTACTTGCCATGGAATCTTGATGGGTTGTCCAACCACTATTAGAGTGCTTGCGTGAAATTTACCATGACCTCCAAGAGTAATCTGTAAGTAACGGTAATTGGTATCTAGATATTTTGTTTTTCTTCTATGAATTTGATTAATGGACAAGTGATGGAAAGTAGAATCTACATATTTTCACAACTATAAATGCTTATTACTATTTATTTTTCTTATGTTAGAACATTATTATGTTTTCTTATTGATATTTCTTGGAATGAAGTCCTTCATTTTGAAGAAAAATTATTCCCTTTTGGTTCATATTATTATATCATAAGTAAAATTTAAATTTCCAACAAGAGAAGAACACCAGCGACGGTGTTTTATTTAAGGGGGGAGTATGTAATATCCCTATTTCACGTATGAAATATTGTGAAGGTTTCTTCGTAATATAAACAATTAATTTTAATGAGTTGGAAGTATCAAATTGGTTAGAGATAAGTAGTTCTGGGTAATATTTTTTTACTAAGGATCTATGCTCTAAACAACATTTACCAAGTGAGGAGGAAACACACACATATTATTTTGGAAGAATATAGTGTTCATGCCATTGTATATACTCAATATAGTTTGAATGGAAGTTATTTAGGGTTGGTTCTTGTTAACCACATCATCTTTCTTCCTAATAGAAAACAAAAAATACAACCATACCTCCGGTCTCCAATTTTTGGATGTCAGTTTCATTGAATGATCTCCATATGCTACCACATGAACCATTTAATTTTTACTCCTAACGTTGAGTCGAAGGTAGTAACTCATGGAGATATCACTTATTACATAGTGAGAGATACAAATTTTATTTATTTCTACATAAAATGTAAAGGTGGAAATATAATTATTGGGTGAGCATGACAGTCATGAAAATATCGAGAGGATTCCACGACTTTTCCCCATGACTATGCTCAAACAATTATTGGAAAACATGATCCCAACACACACACACACACACAAAAAAAAAAAAAGTGTGTTCTAAGAGAATGGCATGCTAGTGATAATGGAGAACACTGGTTTCGTGGCACTCGTATTTAAAAAAAAAAAAAATCAATTTGTGTGGAAGAGCTAGCACCTTGAGAGATAAGTATACATGTTAATTACCTCTTGAAAATAAAAGATGGAATATAAAAGAACCATGCGCAACGGATGATAAATAATCCTTGTTATTATATTGATAGATAATCCTTGTTATTATATTAAAAAAACTTTAGGGATTTGCATCTAGAAATTAGATAGAACTATTATATCTGATATTTTTGAAAAGAAAAATATGTTATTTAAATGAATTAAAAAATAGAACTATCATGTTAGATGTTTCTTTAAAATTAAAAAAATATTTTTATATATAAATATAGTACTATTATGCTTGTTATTTCTTGAAAATAAATATGCTATTTCCATGCATAAGAGGAAAAGAATAATATTGTGTGAATTTTCTTGAAAGAGAAAATATAAGTTCACAGGCAAGCAAGAAAATTAGATATTATGCATAATAATTATTGAAAAAAAAACGTACGTTTGCATGTTCTAATTGTGTTAAACTTAAGGATCTTCTTACATACAAGTATGGTAAAAGTAAAATTGATTATACCGGTCTTAATAAAAGAATGTGCATAGTTATCATTTGCATAAAATATTAGCCATGTTATTTTAGAAACACTATACTGGTCTTCAATAAAAGAATGTGCATAGTTATCATTTGCATAAAATATTAGTCCTGTTATTTTAGAAACACTACATGGTAAAAGATAAATTAGTGGTGCTAATTATTTGGAAAGAAAATAAAATGAATTCTTGTGCATTAAACAATAAAAACCATGATTATTTTATTGGAAACTTGTTCATGAATTATATGCGTATAGAAAAGAACACATGTTGGTTTTTAGGAAATATTTTGTGTTTGTATGCATAGAATGAATGTTGATTGTGTTAAAAGAACACACCTTTTACATAAACAAAAAGATTTAGAAGTCGTGATATTTTTCATAAAGAATGCATGTGAGATTTTCTTGAGAAAATATAAAGACACTGAGTTATTTTGATTAAAAAAAATATAGATACTATGCTTTTGATTTCTTGGGGAAAATTAAAATATGCGTATGCAGGAACGAGACTAGTAACCATTTCGTTTAAAAGGAAATATGTTGAGGTGCATAAAACTATAGTCATGATATTCATTTTCATGAAAGGAATACGGGTTATAATTTTAATATGATTTAGGAGAATTTATATTGCATGAAAAAATGTGTTAATTCTATTGTGGAAAGGATTATGCATTATCATACATTTAGCTTCTTGTGAGAAAGGGGGACGTGTGTTTATGTAAGAAGAATAATTATTATATTATTGAACTAGTGGTTCCATGCAAGAGATAATTAATATTGTGTTAACTCCACTTTAGAATAGGGCATGTATTTTCATGTACTATAGTTATTGTGAATAGTTCTCCTTTGCAATACACAAGAATAGAATCTACCATTTTAGATTTCCCTTAGAAGGGACATGCATTTGTATGCATAATAATAATAATATTTGTTGTATTGGGAAAAAAATAAATTATGTAGCTACATGCACAAAGAAAAGTTGGGGGGCTAACTTTATTTGAATAAGTTTTAACTAATTACATGCACAAGATTCAAAGCTAAGATGCTAGTGCCCTTTAAATAAAAATCGATGGTTATAGTGGCTATCCTTTGGAAAATAATGTGTGCTGGTGTAAATGAAATATTAGTTAATGTGGTGTTTATTTTATAGACATGCTTTGATTGTTACATGCTTATAACTAGTGCATATGCAGTGTTGTTTAAGGAAGCATGTCATAATGTTTTGTTTGCATTTCATGAATGTGCATGAATAGATGGTGAAGCAATACTAGTATAGATTTATGAAATGTTTGTTTAATACTTTATGTAATCATGGTATCAAGGCATGTTGAGGAAAACAATGGCAGGAAAGGATCGTGGCTTGTGCAAATGATAGACTATGTTTAACATTCTGGAAGGTAAAGAACTAATGGTCCATGCAGATGAGTGTGAGTTGCAGGATGGTCCATTGATGGAACAACCAGACCATAAATATATAAAGAGTGAATTTTTGTGGGCAAATGATTTCATGATGATTGTAATAGATTTCACCTAGATACATTGTATTTTAATGATATTTATTTGTAATATTTTATGACAATGGTTAAAGGATTGACTCCCTTATAAGCCATTGAGTGACGAGTGAACACCCTCACGAGCATTTAATGATAAAATTAAACGTTTGTTGGTTTTCACCCTAAGGGGTTTCTAGAATATAATATTATTGTGTTAGTTTGATGATGTTGATTCTTTGTTTGATGTGATTTTCATAATGTCAAGTATGTGATCAATTAATATACTACTTAATGAGAAATATGGAATAGTGATTTGGATAGTTACCCGTGGAGAATTTGTGTAAAAATTTTCTAATTCTCTCCATTTTCATATGAGGTTACCTAGGGATGTTACACTTCCTCAGTTAAGTATTCTCTTGAACTTAATAGATAACTTCTTGATATTTTCAACTTTACTATATATTGATTCGCAATTAAGTATTCTCTTGAACATAATAGATAACTTCTTGATATTTTCAACTTTACTATATATTGATTCCCCATAGAATAGTAATGTAATATATGAATTAGGCTGATTTTAATTTTTCTTTGATATGTTTAGATATAATTTTTATGAGATAATGATTTTAATATTTTTTTTAAATAGATTTAGTGTTTTTTTTAATATCTTATTTTAGGTATTTTCATATATATAATTTTCTAAGTATATTATATATTTAATGTGTTTTTTAAAGGAGTAGTTTTTAAGTGCTATTTCTTTTTAAGTTTCAAGTGAAAAATCTGGATTTGTTTTGTTTAAAATTGTTTTTGATTGTATATATAGATTCATCGCCCTCCAAAACTTGGGAGGCTTTTATTGTAAAGTGTTCTAATATCATACTTGTGATTCAATAAATCTTTACCAAATTTATCAAGAATAAATCGAAAAATAAAACAAAAAAACTCACTGTTATTGTAAAGAGTTCCTGTATCATACAAATCTCTACCAAATTTATCAAGAATAAAAGAAAAAATAAATCAAAAAAGTTTCCAAAAAATCTCACTCCTACTGATTTTTTAAACCTTATATATTAATTTCCGATATATTACTATATTTATCATATATTAATACATAACGATATTTTATATTAGTTAGATAGCAATTTAACTTTAAAAAAAAATACCAATTACACTATACGAATGACTTGTGACCATATCCCCTGCACAGTCTCGACGTTTAATAGAGTACATTACTTCCTCACTTAATCTAACGGTGGGCATATCGTATTAATTATTCTATAACAAGAATAACATGATAATAAGATATCATATTATATAAAATCATTAAAATTTAGTCAATTAAATACTAAAATATGATTGAAAATAATTAACTATTTCATAATCTTTGCCAATTTGGGAAGGCCGTATTTTGAAAAAAAAACACACAAAAGAGGAGACTGGCTTCCAAACCATCGGAATCCACACGATACCTCGTAAAGAATTAAAATTTCTTATAAAGAATTGATAATATAATTAAAGTAAAAATAATAAAAAATTAAAATTAAGTAATTGATAGTTAAATTAGAATAAAAAGAATAAAAACTAAATTTTTAACAATAAAAAATATAAATATTAAAAATAAAGTTGCTTTATTTATACAGATATTTGTCATAATAATGGGGCAAAATAACAACTTTTCGTAAGTGTATTTATTGACATTTTGTTCCTATCCATTTTGTATGCAAATATTTGGTTAAATTATGGTTAGTACTACACTATTTTCAAGGATTTTAATTGTTCATAGTTTCCTATAAAACTTAATAATGAAAAATCTAAAAATATCTAAAAATCATGAAATAAATATTACAACTACATTCAAAAATCATTCAATATGGTAAAAAAAATGCAAATATCCTATTGTGTTGTGCAAACACTACAATAATAATCATTATACAATGAAATTTTAAAAATAATATTACAACTATATCGAAATACTATGGCACAAAAATCTTACACAAATATCCAATTGTGTCATGCAAATACTAAAATAACATTTTTTTTTTCATTTTTTTTTCAAAACTTTAATAAATGGACTTGTTATATTTATACAGGTATTTTCTATTTGAATTGATAACCATTTTAATTTATTATGAATATTTTCTTAGTGATTTATTAAGTAAATTTATATAATTAATTTTGTATATTTACATTTTTAGTCTTATTTATTGAAACATTGAAGAAAACAGAAATAATGGGGCAAAGTAACAACTCTTGGTAAGTGTATTTATTAACATCTTGTTCCTATTTATTTTGTATGCAAATACTTGCTTAAATTATGGTTGGTACTACAAGAGTTTCAAGGATTTTAATTTTTCATAATTTCCTATAAAAGTTAATAATGAAAAATCTAAAAATATCTAAAAAAAACATGAAATAAATATTACAACTACATTCAAAAATTATTTAATATAGTAAAAAAATAGAAAATATCCTATTATATTGTGCAAACACTACAATAACAATCATTGTGCAATGAAATTTTAAAAACAATAATACCACTGTATCAAAATACTATGACACAAAAATCTTAAGCAAATATCCAATAGTGTTATTCAGACACTACAATAACCTTTTTTTAAATATAACCTATCGTCAACATCTTCTCTCGGTGAAAAACCAATCTCTACTCCTCGTCCACATATATACTAGGAGTGCCAATAATTGATGTGCGTTATCCATAATGGAGAATGTATATCACCCTTTAAATTATTCCTATTAATTTAGAAGGTGAAAACCTTATCGACGAGAAAAACCAAACTCAACTCCTCGTCCACATATATACTTGGAATGCCAATAATTGATGTGCGTTATCAATAACGGAGAATGTATATCACCCTTTAAATTATGTTGCCTATTAATTTAGAAGGCACATAAGAAGGGGCAAATAAAGAAAAACCCTATCACCTACACTTATATTAATATCCAAATAAATACAAAGATGAACCTAAGAATGAGTTATATCTTTTATATATAATACAAAATAAAAATTAACTTACTATAATTTCCAAGATAAAGTTTCAGAAAAAATATTTAAAAATAAGTAGATAAAGTTAATCTATCCATTTTTGTAATTAAAATATTAATGGGAGTTGTTTACACTTCAAATAATTCTTACATTACATATATACTTGATGTAAATGTGTCATCACATTTGGAAATAACGCTTGTATTAGTAAATAGGTAATATTTGGTTGGTTGTTTGGTTTGGTTGTTGAGATATTCTCTTTATAATCAATTTTTTAATTTAGAAATTGTTGAATATTATAAGCACCATATATATTTTATGTAAATTTATGATCAACTCGAAAATAACGTTTATATTACTAAATAGGTAAGATTTATAACGCTTATATTACTAAATAGATAAGATTTGGTTAGTTGTCTCATAGATGCGATACTGTCCATAGAATGGTTCACTACTTGACTAATTGTTTTGAGATTTACATGCGATACTGTCCATAGAATGGTTCACTACTTGACTAATTGTTTTGAGATTTACAACTAGCTACGTAATTTGGAAGAATAAATTAAGTCAATATTTTTTATAGTGAAAGTTTGTCAAATATGGTCAGAGGTGTTTACGTTTTAAATAGAGTTGAAGTGACAAATATATGATATGGTGTTGTAATATTTGTTTTCTATATTGTAATTTGTGATTTATGTAATAATGTAAGTGTTAAGGTGAGGAATTGGAAATAACGTTTACATTAGTAAATAGGTAATATTTGGTTAGTTTTATGGTTTGGTTGTTGAGATATTTTCTCTACAATCAATCTCTCATTTTAGAAATTGTTAGATCTCATAAGCACCATATATTTTTTATGTAAATGTGTGATTAGAAATGTAATAGAAATATTATTTTTGCATATGTGTTTTCTTTCTTTTATTGTTTACTTTTACTGCAATGGACCTGATAATTCATATAGTTAGAGTAAGATTATTAAGTATTAAATAAATTTGATTATTTCTATACAAAAATGAGTTTGTTAAAAGAACTATGTTGAGTCTCATAATTTACTAAGAATACCTTAGTGAATTCTCAATTACCAGAAAGTTAAAGACAATTATATTTTATTTTCTTTCTCTATAAATTAAAATTCTTTTATTGTTTACTTTTACTGCAATGGACCTGGTAATTCATATAGTTAGACTAAGGTTATTAAGTATTAAATAAATTTAATTATTTCTACAAAAATGAGTTTGTTAAAAAAACTATGTTGAGTCTCATAATTTAAGAAAGATACCTTAGTGAATTCTCAATTACTAGAAAGTTAAAGACAATTATATTTTATTTTCCTTCCCTGTAGATTAAAAACATCTCAGTGGGAAGGAGGATGACAAGGATAAGAATTTTGGAGAAAGAATTGAGGCATCAAAGAAAAGAGAGGACCTGAACAAAAAACTTGGAAGGTGGGAAGGACAGTGCTTGTGGAGTATTCTTGAATTGAACCACCACCAGTGGAAACTCCACGATACAAATTTGGTCTATGAAAAATTAAAGGTTGGACTGAGTGGCCCTGATTCCAGGGAATTTAATGTGAAATCACTATCTAAGTGACTGTTCTTGAACTAATGAGCTTGGGGGAGAAATTGTCTGTAATTTCCAATTCTATATATGGAGTTTGATTGACTACTACAATGGAGTTGCTTGTCATTCCTAAACTTCAAAACAATTTATGGGAATGAGGATAAAATTAGTAGCCTCCTACAACCAGTTGAAGATTTTCAATTGAACTTGAGCCTCTAGCAGCAAGAAACTCCTTCATTGTAGTAACCCTGTAAACCAATATTTGATTGGTTTTCCTCGTATCAATGGAGAAATTCCTTTCCAAGATGATAATCATGATGGTACCTATCATCGAGAGTGAAATTTTTATATATGCAATCTATAGATGGTGAAGCAACAATGTAGACTACTTAGTAAGTATAAGTGAGATGTGTAAATGTAATGTAAAAAAAAGTAACATTTGGAAATATCTTTCAATTTATTAAACATAAAGGTTTTGTAAAAATTTAAATGACAACTCGATTAAATATAATAAAAGATTAAAAGTAATATAGAGTTTAGTATAGAGAGATGTTATAATGTATGTAAATAATGTCGGCTTAAACAATAACTTACATAGTCATGTAAATAAACAATTAAATTTTATTAAAAATAAATTTAAACAATATAATTTTAAAATATGAAGAAGTTTAGGAACATTCAATAAAAAGATATGGTAAATAAAACCTTTTTTATATCTTATTATACTTACTCCAGAAGTATGGTAAATAAATAAAAATATGAATAAACTAGAGGTATGATAAATAAATAAAACTTCTATTTATATTTACTTCATAAACCTCTTTATATTTACAAAAACTAGAAAAAGACTTTTTATTTAAGTGAAGCCTATCGGTCAAATACCATGGGAAAAATTATTATTAATATCATGGGACAAATACCATGGGCCAGATATTTTATTTATAAAAGATGTATGGGAAATAAATAAATATAAAAGATGTATAAAGAGGTAAGGTAAATAAATAAATAAAATATAAAATAGGATTAGAAATCAACATCTAATTATATACCAATCTTATGGGAAAAATACCATGTACTAAAATACCATTCAAAAAAATATTAATATTATTATTATTATTATTGTTATAATTATTATTATTATTAAATCTAATATTCATATGAATATATTATAATATTAATATTATTAAATTTAATAACTTTGGATTAACCCAATATTAAATTTTTTATATTATAATATATTATAATATATCATGATATGTATATATTAACTCTAGATATATATGGGATGGAATAACAAAGACATATGATACAGGTGGAGAAATAGGTGGAGTGACAAAGGAGAGATGGAGATAAACTGAAAGAGAGGGGAGAGGAGGAATGAAAAGAGAAAGGGGAGAGGAGGAACGAAGAGAGAGAGGGAGAGGAGTGAGAGAGGTATAAAAGGGTAAGAGAGGGAGAGGGAGAAATAAATATGGATTTGGGAGAGAGGGAGGGAGAAGGGGAGATGATTGGACAGTAGAGAGAGAGAGAGAGAGAGAGAGAGAGAGAGAGGTGGGGGGAAGAGAGAGGGAGGTAAGAGATCAAGGGAGAGAGAGGAATGAGGAGGAGAGAGGGAAGGATATAGATATGGATTTGGAGGGGAAGGGAGGGAGGGAAGAAGAAATACTTAGAGAGTGAGAAGTGGAGAGAGAGGGAGTGACAAGAGAGAGACGGAGAGATAGTGTGTATGTTTAGGGGTGAGATAAAGAGACATATAACGAGAGATGAATACAAGGGGGAAGAGAAAAGGATAGAAGGATAAAGGGAGGGATATAGTAACATAGTTGGAGAGAGAGATAGAGTGATGGGGGAAGAGAGAGGATTGGCAGGAAAATAGAGAGAGAGAGAGAGAGAATAGAATGGAAAAAATAGAGAGAGGATTGAATGGAAAAGAGAGAGAGGGGGGGGGGGGAGGAGAAGCTATAGGGAGGCAAGAGAGAAAGGGAGATAGAGGAAGGATGAGAGAGAGGACTTGATAGATTGGAAGAGAGTGATGAGGGAAGAGAGAGGATTCTAGGGGAGAGAGAGAGAGAGAGAGATGGGGGAAGGGAGTAGGAGGTGGGAGAGAAAGGGAGAGAGAGGAAGGAAAAGAGAGGACTTGAGAGAGAGGAGGAGAGAGGGAGGGATAGAGATATGGAATTGTAGGGGGGGAGATGGAGGGAAGAAGAAATCCATAGAGAGTTAGAATTGGAGAGATAGAGGTAATGAAAAGGGATAGATGGAGAGAGAGTGTGTATCTTTAGGGGTGAGATAAAGATACAAAGAAGAATATATGGAGAGAATGTGGGAGAGAAGGAGAGAGAGAGGAATATAGTAACAAAGTTGGAAGGTGAAGAGAGAGAGAGGTGGGAGAGAAAGGAATAGAGAGAAGATGTGAGAGAGTGGAGATAGGTAGGGAAAGAGAGATGGAGATGGAGGGGGAGAGAGAGGGAGGTAAGAAGAAATACATTGAGAGAAAGTTGGAGAGAAAGAGAGAGGGAGTGATAAGGAAGATGGAGAGAGAGGGAGAGAGGATAGGAAGAGGAAAGAGAGATAGAAGAAGGGGAGAGGGAGGGAATGTGAAGATAGAGAGGGAGAGGCAGGGAAGATTAATATAGAGAGGGAGAAGGAGAGGAGGACGGAGTTATAGACAAATATATTGGAGAAAGAGAGTTAATGTTTTGGGGTTTATATATAGAGATAGAGGGAGATATAGATATAGATGGAAGGTGAAGAAAAAGAAAAGAGAGATGGAGATAGGGAGGGAGGGATAGAGAGATTCATATATATGGAGTGAGAGAGCATGTGTCTTTGGTGGGGGTGAGATAAAGAGACGAATAAGGAGAGATGGAGGGAGATATAGATATAGATGGAGGGGGGTGGGATAGGGAAGAATATTTCTTGCACTAGATGCATTGATTTCAGTGTAGATGGTGATTTCTATTCCTATTCGATTGCTTGCACCAGATGCATTGATTTTAGTGTAGATGTTGATTTCTAATGATGTTTTATTACTTGCACTAGATGCATTGATTTCAATGTAGATGGTTTCTAATCTTATTTTATTACTTGCACTAAATGCGTCGATTTCAGTGCAGATGGTGATTTCTAATCATATTTGATTGCTTGCACTATATGCATTATTTTAAATGTAAATGTTGATTTCTAATTATATTTGATTGCTTGCACTAGATGCATTTATTTCAATGTAGATGTTTTCTAATCCTATGTGATTTCTTGCACTAAATGCATTGATTTCAATGTAGATGGTGATTTATAATCCTATTTTATTGCTTGCAATAGATGCATTGATTTCTATGTAGATGTTGGTTTATAATCCTATTTTCTTACTTGCACTAGATATATTGATTTGAGTTATATTTTGATTTATAATCCTATTTCATTACTTGCATTAGATGCATTGATTTCAGTGTAATTGTTCTTTTCTAATATTATTTGATTTGTTGCATTAGATGCATCGATTTCATTATATATGTTGATTTATGATTTGATGTAATTGGATATATGATGGTACATTAATTTTAAATTTATTGGATTAATAGTATGCATTGATTTTAGTGTTTGCGCAAAAAATTATTGAAAATGTAAATTGATTTTTTTTTTAATAGTAATTAAACCTAATAATGTTTGAGAGTGAGAGAGACAAGATATGTTGTTTACTACAACAACTCCAGAAAATATTTAAATGGCTTACAATTTCAACTATCCTTTTCATAGAAACAATATGAAAAGATGACAAACAAGGGTGACAATAAAAATAGTAGAAGAAAATAGTTTGAGATTGATCACAATGAATACTATTTGTAATTGACTACATTATTATTATTCAATTTTTCTATCATTCAACACTATTACATTGTCACTTTGCATCAAAAATTTTATTTAATCATTTTTCATCATTAAAGTTGTTGTACAACATTTATCATCTCAACAAACTGATGTATCTAAGAAAATTTAAAATTAAAATTACTAGATAAATCTCAGACATATTTAGCATATTTAAAATGGTTATATCATTATTAGATGTATTTACATATTATTTATAAAATGAATCATATGTTCGATAGATTTTCCTTAGTCGCACACGAATGAAACTAGCCTAGATCCATCTTAACTTTGGATCTATCAAGTGCCGAGAGGGATCAAATCTCTCAAGGTGCAAACTGGTCCTCAAGTTTTGCACTCAAAAAATAAGTTTTCGCCTCAAGAGATTTGATCCCTTTCGGTGCTTGATAGTTCTGGAGTAAAGATAGATATAGGCTAGTTTACTTCCATTTGGATCTTAAGAAACATTTAGGATTTTTTTTTTAAATGGCTAAATATATTCTCATTTCATGTCGATCTTTATATTTGGTAGTATATTTCATGAAAATTTTAACTTCGAAGTTGTCTTTATTGGAAGAACATTCAAAATTTTATTGGATTTTGATCAAGATGGAAAATTCAAGGAACATGGTAAATGTGGTGTACTTTCATCTCATAATTATACTTGATACTATATTCTTATCAAAATTTTAAATTTGATGTTGTCTTCACTTTAAGAACATTAAAAAAAAATGGTTTTAAGACTATGGAAAATTTAAGGGACCTCTAGTCATGGAGATGATGAGAAAAGAATAATGATTATTTAATATGAAACATATTAATGATTTGAAATTTTATGTTTACCTATTTATGCAATGATATATTGAAAAGGGATGACATCCAACTTCCATAACTAATTAATACATTTAAAATGCAATATTATTGTGCCTAGAGGCACATTCTACCAGGATGAAATTTCACTAATGTCGGCCAAAATTTAAAAAAATAAAATTAAAATTAAAAAACTAAAATTAAAAATTAAAAATTAAATCTAAATAATTTCATCTTAAACAATAACTTACATGACCATGTAAATAAACAAATAAAAATTCATTAAAAATAAATTTAAAGAATATAATTTTAAGATATGAAGAAGTTTACGAACACTCAAAAAAAGATATCATAAATAAAACCTTTTTTATACATTTTTATACTTACTCCAGAGGTATGGTAAACAAATAAAAATATAAATAAACTATAGGTATGGTAAATAAATAAAACCTCTTTCTATATTTACTTCATAAACCTCTTTATATTTACAAAAACTAGAAAAAGAGATTTTATTTAAGTGAAACCTATGGGCCAAATACCATGGGATAAATTATTATTAATACCATGGGACATATACCATGGTCAAAATACAGTATTTATAAAAAGAGGTATGGTAAATAACTAAATATAAAAGAGGTATAAAGAGGTAATGTTAATAAATAAAAATATATCAAATAGGATTAGAAATCAACATCTAATTATATACCAAGCCTATGGGCCAAATACCATGTACCAAACTATTATTAATACCATACAAAAAAATATTATTAACCCTAATATTGATATTAAAATATTATTATTATTACTATTAAATCTAATATTCATATTAATATATTATAATATTAATATTATTAAACTTAATAACTTTGGACCAATACAGTGTTAAATTTGTTATATTATAATACATATTAATATAGCATGATATATATATTAACTCTAGATATATATGGGATGGAATAACAAAGACATATAATAGAGGTGGAGAAATAGGGGGAGTGACAAAGTAGAGATGGAGATAAACTTAAGGAGGGGAGAGGAGGAATGAACAGAGAGAGAGGGAGAGGAGTGAAAGAGGTAGAGAAGTGTAAGATAGGGAGAGGGATACATAAATATGGAGGTGGCAGAGAGAGAAGGAGAGAGGGATGGAGAAGGAGAGATGATTGGAGGATAGAGAGAGAGAGAGAGAGATGGGGGTAGGAAAGAAAGGGGGAGAGAGGAAGAATGAGTGGAGGATAGAGGGAAGGATAGAGAGATGGAGTTGGAGGGGTAGAGAGGGAGGGAAGAAGAAATACATAGAGAGTGATAAGTGGAGAGAGAAGGAGTGACAAGGGAGAGATGGAGAGACAGTGTGTATGTTTAGGGGTGAGATAAAGAGACATACAATGAGAGATTGAGACAAGGGGTGATAGAAGAAGAGAGAAGGAGAAAGGGAGGGATATAGTAAGATAGTTTGAGAGAGAGATAGAGTGATGGGGGAAGAGAGAGGATTAGCATGAAGAGAGAGAGAGAGAGAGAGTGGCAGGAGGGGGAGAAGATAGAGGGAGGCAAGAGAGAAAGTGAGAGAGAGGAAGGACGAGAGACAGGGCTTGATAGAGTGGAAAAGAGTGATGAGGGATGAGAGAGGATTGTAGGGGAGAGAAAGAGAGAGAGAGAGAGAGAGAGAGAGAGAGAGAGAGGGAGGGAGGTGGGAGAGAAAGGGAGAGAGAGGAAAGAAAATAGAGAGGACATGAGAGAGAGGAGGAGAGAGTGAGGGATAGAGATATGGAGTTGGAGGGGGAGAGAGGGAGGGATAGAGAGATGGATTTGGAGGGGGGAGATGGAAGGAAGAAGAAATTCATAGAGATTTATAAGTGTAGAGAAAGAGGGAGTGAAAAGGGAGAGATGGAGAGAGAGTGTTTATGTTTGGGGGTGATATAAAGGTAAAAATAAGGACAAATGGAGAGAAGGGGGGAGGACTGGTGATCGGGAGATTAAGCCAAAACTCCTCTCCATCGTGTGTCATGGTTATGTGAGGTAGCAGATGATCGAGGGTAGGGGCTCACCACCCAACTCCTCCTACCAAATGAGCTCCATTGAAACCTTAAATAGAAGTTGTGACCCTATGGGTTAAGAAACACGGTCATGGCATAGTGGTAAGGCTTGGTGGTTGGATGAGAAATATCATGGGTTCGATCTCGCTTGAGGCCATCCAAACCCTTAACAAAATTTTAGCCAACCATGAGGTGCCACGTGGTGGTCTTTGGTTGGGCCACGAAGCATCCTCTCATTGGACCACCACACATAAAAATTGACCAATAAGAATGCGCCATCTTGTACTTGTATGATGCTTCCACTTGGTAAACCATGATTGGTCGATATGCACCCAGTAGGCTTGTTGACATCAATGGTGCGACTACCTAGTTAGCAGCCTAATCAGCCTACCTAGAATTCTTTTTTCTATCAACCAAAAACTTCAGAACATCATAACTTTGTCATACGACATCGGATTGAGGAAAAAGAAGTGTCGTTGGAATCAGAATAAAAAACACTATGAAATGACACCTGTTTTGAAAGATTATGGGTATTTCCATTTTTGAGCTAAATTTTGATCATCAGATCAGTTGCAATGTTAAATTACATTAGAATTACCCAATGTTGCATTGTGACATTACAAAATTAGTCAACTAAATTTAGAAAGGTTGTTGACTACGTTTGATTATGTTTGAAAATCAACATTGTTTAACTCCGATCAAAGATAATCTCATTTTAATATTATTGATCAATTTTAATATTCAACGATACTAGACCACATTAGTTAACATAGTCAAGCAAAGCTAACCTTTCTAGTAATTTCTTAAATAGTTTACCACGATGAAATTTGGTTCACCATGGTTGACCAAAGACAAACATTATCAACCTTAGTCAACTAAGGTCATCCTTGATCGGTCACAATCAAGATTTAAAAATATTTAATAATAAAAATATACTTATTAATAATGTTGACTAATAATAATAATAAGGTTACATTGGAATGGCATAGATATTTACCAAATGTCATAATGTTACATTACATTGTTATTTTTTCAATGTTGCAATGCGACATTACAAAATTTGTCAACCATGTCTATTAATATGGTTGATTATAATCGACTATATTTGGCTATGTTTTATAGTCAAAACTATTCAAATTTCATCAAACATAATTGTGTGTTAATATTATTGATTAATGCAAATAATCGAATATATAAGAGATCAGATATTTCCACAGTTATTCATATTGTTAAAAATTTCACGAAGAGAATTGTGTAATGGATTTTTGATATGTACAACGTTTCAAATGGTTACTCCATCCATCATCAAGGACGAAAGAGCTTGGAGTCCATCCATCCATCCCTGATGATGGATGTAGTAATCATCTGAAATGTTGGACGGATCAAAAATCCATTACACAGTTATCTTCAAGAAACCTCTAACAATAATCAAACATGTTGTGAAGTTAACATGGTACAATAATCTATTCAATGTCGTATTATGAAACATTGTCACAATGTGAAAATCATTGTTTAAATGTTACAATAAATTGCAACTTATCAAATGTCACATTGGGGTTGACTATGTTAGGCTATATTTAACGGTAAACACTCTTCAACTTCATTCAGTCATTATCACCCATTAATATTAATAATGAAACATAGTCAACCATATTAAAAGAAAATTCAATCATTATAGTCAATATTAAAATACTGACCATGGTCAAATTTTCTCAACTTTATGTTTACCATATTTAATAATATTCAACCTTGTTCACTCATAGTTTTCTTTAATCAGCATAACTCAATCATATTCAATTATACTCACTGTCAAACCTTGATAACCTTAGTCAACTAAAGTAATCCTTAAGTACTCACAATCAAGATTTTAAAATGTTCATTAATATTAATGCATTGAATTTAAAATCTATATGTGATTACTTCTGAAAAATACATGGTATAAATCATGAATTAGAGAAACCCGCATTATGATAATATTAATATTAATAATGTTTTTTACTATTATTATTAGGGTTGAACGCTCTTCAACTTCTTCAAACATGATCATCTATTAATATTATTGAATAATATTAAACATACTCCACCACATAAGCCAAACATAGTGAAAAAAAGTAAACCATTTTAGTGGATGTTTAAATACTTGACCATGACCAAACTTGGTCAAACTTATGTTTACCAAACTTAATACTAGTAAACCTTTATCACTCATTGTTGTCCTTAGTAAACATAATTGTACCATATTTCAAAGTCAAACATTGCCAACCTTAATCAACTAAGCTTGTCCTTAGCATGTAACAAGATTTTAAAATTTTTAATAATAATATATTAATACAAATATCCTTGACTAATAATAATAATAATGTCTCCTTTATTATTATTATTATTATTATTATTATATGAGTGGATATAGTATTACTAGATGACAATAATTAAGCTCAATAAAGCTTATAATATTAATATTAATAAAGTTGACTTATAATAATAATATTAATAATAATGAGGTTGAATTTTTTATTATTATTATTATTATACCTGAGAATTTATTGTTATTATTATTATTATTATATGATTGAATATATTATCTCATACTCTAACTAGCTTGTTTTTTTGCGGTGAAAATTATGGAAATTTTGGAAATATTTTTTGTAAATCCAAGTTATAGCTGTGAAATTTCAAGATTTTGGGTCCCCGAGAGGTTTTTAATGGTGATGAATCCATTTCCACCATCAAAAACATGATTCAAACACTTCTACTGCTAGATTTTTTGAAATTTTTTTACTCGATTCCGACCACTTTTGACAGTCTGGGCAATTCCTCCACCTTGGTAGACTTGTCCATATTATTAATAGTTGATGATGAGATTGGTAATATCTATAAATATTACTAGTATTGAAACATTATTAATATAATTTTTAAACATTTTTAAACCATAGTATAGTCAACTAAGGTCAAACTTGGATGGTCATAGTCATGTTTTACAAATTAATAATAATAATATTAATAAAGTTGAATAATAATACTAATAATAATAATAATAATAAATGTCATTTTTTGGGATTCAAGTGTGTTAATTAAGTCATTCATCTATGACCATTTCTGTGAGAGGTAGTAGTAACTGACTAATTTCTCATTTTGAATAGTCCACTTAGTACTCATTGCATCAAGTCATGCTCACAGGGAGAATAAGTGGGATTGAAACTAGTGAAATGAATCACATAGCAGAAATCATCACTTTTGGGGCTTGCACCCGGTAACCAGGACTTACCAGGAGGTCACCCATCCTAGATCGCCTTTAACTGTGGAGTTTTTCCCCACTCTCAAGCCCACTTAGCTTGCTACCCCATTTGCAAAACCTTAGAAAGTATTGTGCCTCGTGAACCATTCAAGTAGAGCTCCTTTCACTCTTTGTATTTAATTATTGACGGGTTTTCGCGGTGCATTATATTAGATATCATTTTTTGGGATTCAACTGCATTAAGTAATTCATTCATCTATGACCATTTCCATGAGAGGTAGTGGCAACTCACTAATTTCTCATGATTTTTTAATATTTCAGTTAGCACTCATTGCATCTGGTGATGCTCACAGGGGTGAATATTTAAATATGTCTAATATAATGCACTTGAAAAACCCCTCAATACTTAAATAATAATAATAATAATAATAATGATTATTATTATTGCTCTATCATCAAATTCGATCAACCCTACAACATTAATATTAATATACTTAATTAATAATAGGTCAAGGTCAATATTTAAAAATGTTTAATAATAATAAGGTTGATATGATTATTATTATTATGAATAGATGATCATGAATAAATTTGGTGAACCCTATAAATATTGTTAGCATTTGAACATTATTAATAATGTTTCAATATTATTAAACATGTTTAAATCATCACTATAGTGAACTAAGATCAATCTTAATCATACTTTGGTTAATAATAATAATAAATTGCTAGTGTAAACTTCTGTGATCCATAACAATTATATCAAAAAAAATTTGGATAATCCATTATGATTTGAAGAGCCGAAGCTTTTTGAACTACTCACTGTTATTCATCATCATCATCATGAGAATAATAATAATAATATTAATAAAATTGATTATTAATAATATTAATAATAAAAATAATAATGAAAAGCAAAAAAAATTCTGTAAAAATCACATTATGAGAGTTTTATCAAAACACTGCTGAAACCATTTAGAAGAAATTAGTCTAAATTATTGCAAACCCGTCTAACCATCATTTGAATTGTCATACAAATGTAGTGAATTTTAATAATATTCCCATTCATTAAAGATTAGCTAAATCAAATCGAACTGCAAAATACCTGTTCTTCTTATTTATTTAATACAAGTTTACAGAAAAACCAAGTCACGCTGAGAGGAGCCTCCGATAGTGGTGTGAGTGGGTGAACCAGAATTGATAGGACAAGTATATGCCGGCCCTTATCTCAATCATTTGATCTACATACTGTGCGCACTGAGCAGAGTGAAGTCGACATGAGGAATGCACAGTGGTGCATATTGGATTATTGGATTCCGATAATGAATTAATGTTGTGTCTTTTTCGTTATTTTAAAAAGAAGATTTGGTCAATTTTCTAACTCGAATTGAGCATAAAATTGACTGGACATGTGGATTCGGTTGCAAATATGAATTTAACCATTATATTTCCCATCGAATCATATCTTTCTAAATTTATTATTAAACAATTTCAACCAATCAAAATAACTTAAATTAAGCAACAAATATTTAAATATTGACTAGTTTCTAAATTTATTATTATACAAATTCAATGCATCAAAATTATAACTTAGATTTAGTAACAACGATTTAAATATTGACTTGTTAAATCGGTCTAGGTCGATGGTCACGTCGAAATAACCTAAAGGAACAAGAAATTATTATAATATTGACTCGTGATCCTCCTGCGCTCCTATAATTCATCACACGAAATAAAATAAACAAACGGATCTATGTCAATGTTCACTACAAGATAATTAAAATAAAACAAAATCATTATGATAAGTCTGTTTACCATTACGTTTGGGGCACATAATTAAAATAAAACAAAATCATTATAATGAGTCTACCATTAGGTTTGTATCACTATTCACGTTCTGTAAAATCGATTGTTCCCTCAGTTATGTATTGCCTAGTATTCTCTACAATATAATACACAACTAACTCAAATATTGTCGACTTTACTCTACCACCTTGTAAAATCGTTTACGCTCCCCTTTCCTGAGTATGCTTCGCCCGGTAATGTAATATATGAATTAAGTCTTGAACGTTTTGTGATATAATTTTTGATAATATTATGAATTTTATATATATATATATATATATATATATATATATATATATAGATTCAGCATGAAAAAGTTTTAGTATATATTAATGTAACAGTATAAAAATAAAAAAAAATTACTCATATATTTTTAGAAAAAATCATCATATACAAAAATGTTTTTTTTAGCCAAAAATCAGTTTTTTTCTATACACCATATAACCATTCAGAAATTTCTAGACTATCTGTTTTCAATTTGTTTCAACAATTTTTCCTGCATAATACAAAAAAAAAACAAAAAACAAAAAGACAAAACTGACAATCTTTCTTCCATCCCATATTCTTTGTCCTTTAACGTCTCCATATATTTCCATCATTATCTGATATATATTCTGCAACAAGTCTGTAAACCCAAACCTGTAAAAACGACCTCTCCTCCATGAGCCTTCGATTCTTAGCCAGTCAGAGCTGCAGTAACAGAAACCCAACCATTCATCAGCCACAAGAAAGTTCTATGAAATTCTATTTTAGAACATTTGTACTGTGCCTTTAGCGCCAATACCCACTCTTAAAGAGCCATAATGAACCACTCTTAAAGAGCCTCTCAGTTCCATTTTTTACAGTTTGTCAGCAGTAGAGTTTTTTTCTCTGTAGATATGAGACAAGGTAATGGAGGAGAAAGTGTAAACCATCTCATTGATGCGATTTATCTATAATGTTAATTGAACAGGGGCTAGATTGTTGTTAATTGCACAGGGGCTAGATTGTTTTTCTTATTTAGATGTTCAATTAATACCAAATACCTTCGAATTTCAGTAGGGCTAGATTGTTGTTAATTGAACAGGTGCTAGATTGTTTTTCTTATTTAGATGTTCAATTAATACCTTCAAATTTAAGTAAATCCAAATAGAGTCCATGCACAAGTGTTTTGCCTCGGTCCTAGTATTTGAACCCATGCCACCATATCAATATATATATATAAAAAGAATGTTTCTTAAAAAAAGGAAAAACATTTGAATGCACAGTATTCAAATTTGCAGTTATATTTATTTTAGGTTTTCCAAATTGTAATTTAATTGAATGTGTAGTGTTCAATATAAAATTTGGAGGTATATTTATTTTAGATTTTCCACATTGTAATTTAATTATTAATATGGTTGATATTTTTATTTATAATAATTATATTTTAAGATTTGATTTATTTTAAAAATAGTTATATTATACATTTTTAATTAAATTAATTAATTAAAAAAAATGAGTTGTATTTTTCCTATAGTATTAATATGTTACAATATTGACTCATGGTATTATATCAAAACCTATTTATATTTATAGCTAAAAATCTTGCTATTTTTTCTTAAATTAACTCATTAATTTTTTTAATAATTAACAATATTATTAACAATTTAAAATAATTTTATAATTTAATTATTTTTTATTTTATTTTTGAAAATATAAAATATATAGTAAAGTAAATATTTTAATGCTTATTATAGATAAATTGATGCTCTCACCAAACTATTTAAGTTTTTTCGCTGTGCTATCAATTAAACAAGAAGAAAACACCAAATAAATAACAAAAACTTCTAACAATTACACTATACTAATAATGTATGATGAGATATCTCACAAAGTCTTTATCTTTAGTAAAGTAAATCGCAAGTGTAATTATGGCTTATGATGATATCCATCATCAAGTTTCAAAATTGAATTAGTTTTACTATTCAAGAACTCTCTAACAAGTTAAGAAAGAGCATAAAATTATTTTCCATACCAATGAAAATTAAAATAACAAATTACTTGTCACATTTCAAATGACATTGGTTTATGATTTTTTGAATCGAAAGGTGAGTAAACTTTTAATAATATCTTCTGCTTCTGTTTGTCATTATTTTCTAATAATATTTCTATATCTCATTTACATTAGAAAAAATAATGTTAACAAATTTTCTCCAATCATGATGCTTCAAAGAAAAAATTGTTATCACTTTTATATAATTCATGCATATACGTATCACTTATTTATTAAAATAAAATTACATACTATTAGTGAAAATTAAAGATGCAATTTTTTGGTTGTGGTGAATTCATTTTTTAATCAGAGAGGAGAAACAATTCTAACTTGTGGCGAACAATAAATGATAGGACAAGTATATGTCGACCCGTTTTGTCTCAATCATTTGATGTACATACTGTGCGCACTGAGTACAGTGAAGTCGACATCAGGAATGCCACAGTAGTGCATATTGGATTATTGGATTCCGATAATGAATTAACGTTGTGTCTTTTTCGTTATTTTAAAAAGAAAATTTGGTCAATTTACTCCGATTGAGCATAAAATTGAATGGACATTTGGATTCTGTTGTAAAGATGAATTTAACCATTATATTTCCCATTCAATCATATCTTCCTACATTTATTATTAAACAATTTTTAAATCGGTCGATGTAGATGGTCATGTCGAAATAACTTAAAGCAACAAGAAATTATTTTAATATTGGCTCGTGATCATGCTGGGCTCCTATAATTCATCACAAGAAATAAAATAAACGGATCTATGTCAATGTTCACCAACAAAATTAAAATAAAACAAAATCTTCATGATGAGTATGTTTACCATTAGGTTAGGGGCACTATTCACACACCGTAAAATAGATTATTCCCTCAGTTAATTATTGCCCAGTATTCTTTAACTAAGTCAAATATTGTCGACTGTACTCTACCACCTCGTAAAATTGTTTAAGCTCCCCCTTACTGAGTATGCTATAGCCTCGTAATGCAATATAAGAATTAAGCGCATTCTAGATATTATATATTTTCTTGAACGTTTTGTGATATAATTTTTGATAATATTATGAATTTTAGTTATTAATTTTTCTTATTTTTAAAAAAATCAAAATTATATAAATAGAATAGATGTTTTGATATAATTTTTGATAATATTATGAATTTTAGTTATTAAATTTTTTTATTTTTTAAAAAATCAAAATTATATAAATAAAATAAATGTTTGGATATAATTTTTGATAATATTATAAATTTTAGTTTTTTATTTTTTTTATTTTTTAATTATATAAATAGAATGAATGTTTTAAAAAATACTAAAACATTTGAATCTACACTATTCAATTAAAATTGGCAGCTCTATTTATTTTAGATTTCCAAATTGTAATTTAATTGAATGTACAGTATTCAATTAAAATTTGCGGGATATTTATTTTAGATTTTCTAGTTTGTAATTTAATTATTAAGATGGTATATTTTAAAATATTTTTATTAATAATAGTTATATTTTAAGATTTGATTTATTTTAAATGTAGATATATTATTTATATATTTTTAATTAAATTAATTAGTTTAAAAAAAGAAATGAGTGACATTTTTCTAGTATATGTTACTAATAAACTACTATATTAACTTGTGGGATTATGGCAAAACTCTATGGTTTAAAATGTTGCTACATTTTTTTAAATTAATTCATATATTAATTTTTTTAATAATTAACAATATTATTATTAATTTTGAATAAAATTATAATTTAATTAATTTTTATTATTATTTTTTTAAATATGAAATATATGGTAAAGTAAATATTTTTTTAATTAAATTATTAATAACTGCTAGTTTTTAATGGTAGTTTTTAACGACTAGTTTCCAACTGTTTCTGGGGCAATGATGCATCCTCACTATTTATTCATTAAGATGGATCATCTTTTTTCACCTTGTCATGAGGATGAACCCCATTAGATGATTCGAAACTTCAACCAAATCCTATTGATATGATTAATCCAAAAGACATTTATCTAAATCATGGATCACAAAAATCTTAGATCTAACATAAATATTTTGATATTTATTATATTGAAACCAAATATTTAATTTATATCATTGTGTTATCAATTAAACCAGAAGAAAACACAAAATAAATAACAAAAACTTCTAACAATTACACTATACTAATAGCTTATAATGATATTAGTGACAAAGTCTTTACCTTTAGTAAAGTAAATCACAACTATTATTATAGCTAACTTATAATGATATAAGTGTCAAAGTCTCTACCTTTAGTAAATTAAATCGCAAGTGTTATTATGGCTTATGATCCGGAGCTTTCTAACAAGTTAAGGAAGGGCATAAAATTATTTCCCACTAAAATGAAAATTAAAATAAAAAATACTTGTGAAATTTCAAATAACATTGGTTTGTGAGTTTTTCAATTGATACGTGAATACACTTTTAATAATATGTTCTACTTGTTATTATTTTTATAGATTACTTTTTTACTAATTATTTTTCTATATCTCATTTAGATTAGAAAAAACAAAGTTAATATTTTTTTCTTAAAATTATGATACTTCAAAAAAAGAAGTGTTATAATTTTTATACAATTCATGCATGTATGTATCACCTATTTATTAAAATTGCATATTATTAGTGGAAATTAAATATAAATATCTTTGGTTGTGGTGAATTATTTTTTTGTATTATGAGGAACAATTCTAACTACAATCATTTCTCCTACATCTTCCTTGTAAGATTTACAAATGATACCTACCCATATTCTATGCTCCATATATAGATCTTTTGACTTACTGCCTCACTAGTTTATGTTTATTGTCTACTCTATTTACTTGCATTTACTACTCAATATTTTTTTTTGAATTTTTTTGAATTTATGAATATTACTTGCATGTCTTCTTTACACCTACATAATATGAAGACAAAAGAATGGGCACTAGGGATCAAAATTGATTCAATGTAGGTATCTTTCATTATTATAAAAAATTCAATGTTGAATAAGTATAATTCAATTTAAACATTCATTTTTATTAACAAAAATAAAATGTTATTCTTTTGTTGTTTGCATATGGTGTTTTGCATCATAATGCACATATGCACCAAAATTTACACCCGTGATTCTTGTAGCTAAATATTCTTATAATTTATATTTATTTTATGAAAATTGTTTAGTGGTTTTAAATAGTCATTTTTACAATGCATGGATATGTATAATGCACATATACACCAATCATTACGAAAAATATTATTATAAGTTATATTTATTTTAGAAAACATTATGTAGCTTTGCAATGGAGTGATATCCATAAAATAATGTTATATTTTGGTTAATTTAAAAAACCCATTTTAATTATTTGAAAATGTTGGAAGTGATTCTTCTATTTGTTTTTGTAAGTTGTCATTTTGAGTTCCCAAGCGTCAATCTAGAAGTTTTTGTTTCGGTTTTTGTTTCTTATGTATGAATAGTAGTCATGATCTAGATATGTATATATTTGTAACTGTTGTGATCAATAAAAATATCATAATGTAATTTTGAGTTATTTTTTAACATGATATGAAAGCCTATTCTTGCTTGACTCCCTCACGGGTTTATTTTTATGTAAATAGATTAGGATAGGAAAATTTGTTGCGTGGAGTGTTGTGATTTTTTTTCGGGTATATGATTGCATCGGTTTTGTTGAAGAGTTCTTCTATGGTGGTTTCGGAGATCTTTCTACACTAGGTTCCACGTACGTATTTACACTAACTGTATCCAATGAAACAATTAATACAAGCACGTGGCTCAATATATTGAAAGAAATCTACCAGTGAATCAAAAAAACCTTCTGGATGTGGGCAAGGAAGGGCAAGGAGAGCGAGTTTCCAATGGATACATATATGAGATGTCTGGAAAGTCAAATTCGAGACCAATCTCATCGTTTGAAATATAACTATAAACATGTGGCTAATCTGTCACTGGCTGTAATGTCAAGGGAATGCAGGGAAATCATTTGCAAATATATTTTTTGCCATATCAAAGCCCACTTCCGACTGCAAGTGGTGAATCCAGAAGGAATTCTCATGGAAAAAGGAGATCAGTGTCTTCCAAAGCCAGACCTTACAAACTTTATGTTGTAATAAGTATGGGGAAACACATACATAGAGAAATTCCTTGTTGCGGGTGATCACTGACATACAATCATCTAATAATTGTGTTGAAGAAACAGGAGGCACTATCGCCTTATATATGCAGATTTTTCGTAGCTGGAAGCCACCGATTGGGAAATATTTCTTTTTAAATGAATTTTCGGACTTTGACGCACATAAAGTTAAGGTTCTTGTCATGCAGGCATTTCCTCACTACTATCCAAATTCAAATACTCATGTTGTTGCCCATGCTTCAATAAAAAGTTGCGAGATCAAATTTTTCGGTGCAAAACCAAGGTGTATCAGCTGGTGGTGTATATTTGTTAATGTGTATTGTCAATTTTTTTTTAATATGGTATCTTCATCATTTAAAAAAAAAATATCTTCACTACAATGTTCACCATGAAGATTCATGTTGGCACATATATGAGTAGAGGTAAAAAAAAGTTTAAAAAATAAAATTGTATTACTTTGAGTGATAGTTATATTTGCAAAAATAAAATGATGCATAACCAAAACTATTGAACAAACTAATGTGGATTGTCATTCTGCAAGAGTATTAGTCATTGGCAGTTCTTGATAAGGTCAATCTGATGTGACCTATTGTGCTTAGAGATCATCAGTACAAGTTATTTTATACACAATCAGGGTGTAGAATTTTTTTGCTGAAGACATTATGTACCCAGAATTCTATCTTAAATAACTATTGAATATAGTGGAAGGCCATATATTCAACATATGGTGTGATTTTCATAAGATGCTTCAGTATCAAGATTGGCCTGTTGCACTCTTGGAGCTTGAGAATCATTAATTCTGTAAACAACGTCAACGATGGTCTGAATTGCTTATGTTTTAAATGGATCAAGTGGGAAGCTCAAAAGTGTGGTGAATAAAAGAGTAGAAACCATGAAATTTCAGAGTGAATATGAGTGCTAGTGATGACCATATCAAACAAATATGACAAAGATTCATTTATTGTTGTAATGTGTGTTTCTATATTTATTACATGTAATAATTAAGGGAGGGTGTTGGAAGTAACCATTCCATGTGTTGATGTGAGTTGTCATTTTGAGTTCCCGAGGGTAAATCTAGAAGTTGTTGTTTCCTATTTATGAGTTGTAGTCATAATCTAGATGTGTCGAAGTTAGTGATTTTTGTCCTATATATTTATAACTGTTGTGATAAATAAAAATATCTTAGTGTAGTTTCTTGTTGTGTGAAATCTCTCTATTGTATATCTCTAATTTTTATAAAAAAAATTAGACCAAATATTGTATAGGAAAGAAAAATGGTTTCATTGTATATGAGGAATGGTGTTAATAACATCAAAGGGTAATTTGTCTTATTGAATTCCCTCCATATGATTTCTATAAAAATTTCGATACTCATTAAATAATACCATCCATTTCTGTACCTATAGTGTGATATATAAAGTATGCATGAACTTTAAAATTATTTTTCATTTTCACATGAAAAGAATAATTGAGTCGGGCAACTCATTATACAACCCAGTATGAGGGAAATGTGCAATTATCAGCCTGGAGTTGACACATGACCCTTCTAATAAAAATATAATATTGTTTAAATAAAAAAGTAATGTCCCTTTAATAAAAATGAAAAACAAATATACATATTTGGTTAGTTTTACTTAAATTATTATAAAACATAATCCCACTATAATTGTACTTGCTTTATCTCACTCTCATTCTTAGTTATAAATAAAATATTTGCATTTCCATGTACAATAAGATAATTTTATAAATTATTTTAAAGTAACTATGCCTTAAGGCACTCCCCTTTGAGAAAACCTCCCCATCTTCCACTGTGTAGCAGTCTATACCATCAGATTGAATGTTAGAATATTATAGTGTCTTACACTATTGGATTAATACTTAATAGCTAAGACACAAACTAATAGTTGGGGCACATAATGTAGAAGAAGTCTCACGAAAATATCATGAACCGAGTGGGAGAATCCAAACAATTCCACTAACTCACTCACTAATCCCTACGAATCTCTCTTCCACCTCTATAGAGCTCTTCTATGTTTAGAGGATAGAGAACATGCACCATTTGAGAAGGGATTCTATAAGATGAGATATAGGAGGTAGCTTCCAATCCCACGACACAAAGGAGCTTTTCCTTTCAGATCATTTCGACTAGCAGAGTGTTTATACAATTGAGATCAAATGTCACTGACATGCATACTTTCAAGAACTACACCAAACTGGAGAGGATTGGCTCCAAAGACTATTTCTGCCACTTTGAATACAACTCCGCAACCAGAGGGTTCACTCTCGATAGCATGGTTGTGTAAGGATCGGTTGCATGCATTTTTGCCAATTCCAATAGACTATTCGTGACGTTAAGACTTATCTATTGGTACAATTTCATCAATATAAGTGAACCACATCAACGATTTCACAAAACTGCATTGGAAATAATACCTTATTTTAATTGTTCATGAGAAAAATGATACTATGCTTGGTCCTTGTTATATAATATCTTCAACATTTTAAACAAAATTTCTACTAATTTGAATCCCACTTCCGATAGACATAAAATTCCATTCCTCTTTTTTTGTCAAGTTTATATCCATGGTTGATTTTCAAAATATTCTCGGATGACATGGCCAAGTCAAATAATTGATCTGGACGTTATTTCATTTTCATATTTGACCTCCCCATGTGTATCCCATCCCATAATAATTTACAAATAACTTAAGCTTCCCCACAGGGGCTTCACTAAGGGGAGCAATACCATACCACGTGGGTTCATATTGGGGGATATATATTGAGGGGAAAATGACATAATATATTGGGGGATATATAGGGGGTAAAGGGTTTTTATATTGACAGGTATAAAAAATGGGGCTCAAAGTTAATGAAAAAATATAAAAGAGTATAAAAAATGTTAATGAAAAAATGGATACCTACAATATCTAGTGAAAGTAGGGTTTCTTAAATTGGGAAAGTGTATTGGGTTAATATTGGTAAGGGGTTAAACAATGTGATTTTTAGAGGTATTTTCCAATATATAATCAAATTAGGGATATTGTTTAGTATACCATGAACGCACGTGATATGTCACAAGTTTATTAAGTGAAGCCCCTGTAAGCTTCCCTCAACAAAATCTTCATTAATTTGAATCACATGACATAAATTCCCCCTTCTCTATAAATTTGTGTTTCAGTTGTCATTGATATAAAACATCCTTTCCACTCGAAAGAGATTGGAGTTCCACTTATAGCTGGTGTGAGATTAGTTTTGTGTGAGAGCTATTAATAGTACTAATAACTCTCACGCAACTCAATTATATAAAAATGGGTTGGTTTGTATTTTTTGGCAACCAAATCAATTATATAAAAACGAGTTTCCATTATAAAATTGGGGTTGGTCAGTCGAATCACTAGACATAAATTCCCCTTTCTCTATACATTTCAGTTTCAGTTCTCATTGATTTAGATCTCCTTTCCACTCGAAATAAATTGGAGTTCCGCTTACAGCTGTTGTGCGATTAGATTTTTGTGTGAGAGCTATTAATAGTACTAATGGTTTGTATTTTTGGCAACAAAATTGATTACATAAAAATGGGTTTCCATTATAAAATTGGTGTTGGTCGGTTGAGGATTCTACAACAAGAATAGTCCAATCACTCAGCTTAATTTTTTTCTTTAGTTTTTATTTTATTTATAATTAAAATGAGTTTGTGTTGATAATTCTTTCTCAATCCATAAATTTGTTGATTTTTATTTCCAACTTAGTGCCTCTACATATTTTTGAGATCTATCTCGTGCTTCCATCATTGGATACCAAGTTGTAGTGATGACGTTTTCTTCCCATGCCAGGGGTGTTTGATTTGACTGGCATTTTATACCAATATTTCAAAGTGGGTTTATTATGTTCAATTTCTCAATTTTAGTAGAAAGTGGTAAATATAATTAGGTCTTATGAAGGTTGATATGAGTAGAGTTTGATTTAATTAAGGTTGCTATTTCTATGATTTGGGGATATTTCTATGATTTGGTGATTTTCCTTTTAAATTAAGATATTGGCAACATTTCAATCTTAAATCATAATTAAATTTTGTGACCATATTCATTAATTTCTTACTTGGACTTAATTTGAGCTGCCTAGGTCTAGCAAATTATTTATGAAATGCCTTGTGATGGTAAAGAGTATTGGAGCTGGGTGAAGGAGATTTGGCCCACACCCTGCTTGAGATCATATTCCAATAGAGCTGGTTGAAAAAGGAAAATTCCATGTGCAAAAGTGAGAGAATATTGAAGATCCACAACAGCCAAAAGAGCATAAACAAATTCGATGAGTACAAGTACATGGTGAAAGAAAAAGCCAACAAAGTGGAGAAGAAGCATCCATGATCCATAGCAGACAGAAATGCTTTATTGTTCCCTGGGAATGAATGGGTGTTGTATCTTATTTAACCCACATTCCTGCAGCATCTGCAATGTCATTAGAAATGATTTCTCTTCACCTACCAGAGATATTGGAGGGCAAGGGTGATCTGAAATAGATTTGAAATAATACTGAAGTATAACAGAATATTTTCCAACAGTGAATTCATTGTTAACTCGATCACTTAGTGTGGAATACTGAAGGAAAAAAAATGATTTTATGACTTAAACCAGAACTTAAGAAGCATATTAAACATCAATTTTTAGCAAAGAACAAAGATAAAAGACAACAGACATTGATTATGGAGTTCGTCCCTGGTGGATTACGTCTTCGGTTCTGTTTTCAAGATGTGTGGTTTTTTTATTAAGGATTGATCCAAGGAAGTATTTACACAGAAAAAACCAGCCTGGACGTGCTTACAGGCACCTATGGTCACTTTCAACAGAAATCTCTCTCTCCTAGCTTTCCAACGTCTGTCTTGTTTCCCAATTCCACCTCTGGACGACCAAGAAATGCTGAAAACAAAATTGCCTCTCTCTTACAGAATCTCAACAAGTCTTCAAAAACAATCTTCTCCTTCATCATGAGAAAAGGTTAAGTTTATATAATACATTTCAAGTCGAACTTGGGCCAAGAATGGAAAATTCGGTGAATGCAAATTAATGTGATTAGGTGTGAATAGGTCTCAGTCTAATAAAAATGAAACACCTAACACTTTTTTACATGGTGAATAACTTTTAAACATAGCGCACATCTATTTAAAACCAAAATATAAACCATATGTTATAAATAACCCACTGACAGTATGGCTAAATGGTGCATTGAACTGTTTGACATGTGACAGGGCAACATACTAACTGCTGACTCCCACCTGGTGTTCAAGCTCTGGTAGTTCTGCTAACTGCGATCCACTTTCCACTAACTCCGCATGTGACAACTCCCACACTTCCGACAGTTGTGGTCTCTATCAAACTATTGTTTGAATGTTCAAATAAAACCTCACTCACATGTTGTTTTTCCCAATGGTTAAGCTCCAATGTGGTTAGCTTCACCATTAACTGATATATGTTATATGGTTTTTTGTTACAAAGTCTGAAAGGTCATTAAATTAACACTTTATGGTTTATAACATAGTTGTAACACTATTTCATAAGGTTTAGCACTAGGTATAAGTTTTAGCATAGGTTTGGACCATAGTTTGGACTTAGGACCATAGGATTACCACTTAGGCTCAGGTCTCCACCATAGAATTAAAACACCATTACCACTTAGGTTACACACCATGACCTTAGCTTAGCTCTCACTTAGCATAGGTTTACCACATATCATCACTTTCACCACATAATGACATAACCATGAACCACATCATTACAACATGACATTTAACCATGACTGAAAAGACTCTCATTTGGACAACTATAGAAACTAAAGAACTAAATACGGAACTTGACTTCATTTTCGATATGATCTTATGCAAGATCCTCCTGGGTCAATCCTTTCCACTTGAAAGCTATTGGACCGACAAAATTTTTATTTAAGTATATATCAGGTGAGGGTACATCTCCCTCACGCTTCTGATCTCCATCCACCTCGCCTTGCTCGGATTCATGCCCTTGAGTCCCACTCGAAGATATTGAATATATCCTCGCCTAGAAATGCAAAATTTCCTGTCCAAGATGGTATATTTCTGTAATTGATTCAAATACTCATGTGCCAAATCATCAACGTTAGGAATCTGTGTTTCTTCCTCTTGATCAATGATCATCAGAGGTATATACAACTTCAAATTTTCCACATTTACAACCGAATAAATACGCATGTAAGGAGGTAAATCTAACCGGAATGCATTATTTCCAACCTTTTACACAATATTGAAAGGATCATACCTGATGGGTTTCAGTTTCTTACCTTCACCTTTCAACCTGTCTTTACTGATATACAACCATACCTGATCACTGACCTGAAAATTATGATCGACTCTTCTCTAACTAATCTTACACTGCTTCATGTATCTGTTGTATCTGTTGAATGAACTTAAATACTTTATTTAAACTGTTGTGTCCATCCACTTTATCTTCTTCACCGAACATGAACTCCATAAGTGAATTTGGTAGATACCCAAAGCATGTTTCAAATGGTGATCGATTAGTTGAAAAATGCAAGGCTCGATTGTAAGTATGTTGGTTGTTTGCTGAAGTAACCTTATAGAATATGTATCACTGTCATGTTCACCACTTTTTTCTGTCTGTCAGTCTATTAAAAGAATATCTATGCATTTTTTTCAGCAGTCACTTGCTTTTTTCATGGAACAAGAATGCACATCTTGATGAGACGATCAACCATGACATACATGTAATCATGTCCTCTCTTGGACATAGGAAGTCCTCCAAAAAAATCCATGGAAATGTGTCCCATGGTAGAAAAGGAACTGGAAGTGGTATATACAAGTCAATCTTTCGATTTCTTGGTTTTCTTGTCGAAAACATAACACATCATGTAATGTACTTAAAAATTGTTTCATACATGTGAGGCTAGTAATAATACCTTTCAATTTGCGCCATTTTCTTTCTTACGCCAAAATTTCCTGAAATGCGAGAAGAATGTGCTTCTCGAATAGCATGCACCCTTTATGTATGTTGTATGCACAACTTACCCATATGATATAACAACATGTTATGAACATAAAATTTGATTTCTTATACTTGAGTACCATGAGTTAGTGATTCATAAATATATTTGAAATCAACATCTGTACTATATTGTTCTAAATAACTCTCGAGTTTTAAAGAACTATCCCACTACACTACTGAAGCATTCAAATATGGTCTAGAAAACATATCAACTACTTTGTTTGTTACACCTTTCTTGTACTTAATTACTAAATGCAATTGCTGAATAAATCCCATTCATATGTAATGGCGATATTTTTGCAACTTAGTCTGTGAATAAAGGTACTGAAGTGGCTGATGATCTATGTGAATCACTATTCCTTACCCATTAAGTAGTGTTTCCATTTCTTCACTTTCAACCAAAGAAAAGAGTTCTTTATCATATGTCAGATAATTTGCAACTTCCTTAGAAAAAAATTATGAATGAAAACAAATAGGTTTCCCTTTTTTAGGTAAGACTACACCCATTTCATAACCACTAGTATCTGTTTCAATTTCGAATGGTTATTGAAGATCTGGTAAAGTTAAGATTGGTGTTGTGAAAATTTTATGCTTAAGTGAATCAAAATCTTTTTGTTGTTTCCCTCCCCACTGAAAGGAAACTTTAGATCATGTTAAAGCATATAACGGTGATAAGAAAACTGAGAAATGAATTTCCTCTAATATTGAACTGCATCTAAGAAACTCCTAACTTCAGTCACATTCTATGGTCTTGGACACTTAACAATCACATCAATTTTAGCTAGATCTATTTTCAAATGACCACCTCCAACAATGTAACCAAGATGAATCAATGAATTTTTCCCAAACTCACATTTGGAAAGTTTAAGGTATAATTTTTCCCTTTGCAACACTTCGAAGACATGTTTAACATGCCTAACATGCTCTTCCATACTGGAACTGAAAATTAGGATATCATCTAAGTAGATTATGACAAATTTATCAATATATGGATGGAATACATCATTCATAACCTGCATGAAAGTTGTTGGAATATTAAACAAACCAAAAGGAATCACTAACCATTCAAATATTCCATGCCTATTTTTAAATGCATTCCAGATGTCGTTTTCTACAATCTGAATTTGATGACACCCACTATGCAAATCCAACTTAGTGAAATAGACAAAAAATTTCAACTGGTCAAGTAAATCATCTATCTTGGGCAAAGGATAGTTGTTCTTGATTGTGATTTTTTTTAAGGCCCTAAAGTTGACACACATTCTCCATGTCACGTCTTTCTTAGGAACCAAAATTATGGGTGAACCACATGGATATGAACTAGGTCGAATGAAACCTTTTTCAACCAACTCTTGGATTTGTTTCTTTATTTATTTGTTCTCTATAACTGACATGCAATACATTCCGACATTAGGAAGAGGGGAATCAGACATCAATTGTATCTCACATTGTATTTCCCGTTTAGGAGGCAGTTTTTTTGGTTTTTTAAATAGACTTTGAAAATAATCTACCACTTTAACAAAACTGTATTTAAACTGAGATTCACAACCTGAAAAAGCATCATGTTGATCCTTAAGTTTTTCTTTTACAACCATGAGTACATATCTCTTACTTAAACTTATTAGTCTCTTAATATCATTAGCAGTAACTAAATCCAAGTGTGTTTTGATTTTATGTGCCCTGACAATGTATTCAATTCCATCTTTATTAAGGTGATATTTATTCTATTTCCTACGAAACACAACATCACAATCATAGAGGTAAGGACTTCCTAGCACTACACCACATATGTCTAATGGAATCACATCTAATTCCACTTCATCAACGTAATTATATGTGATGGAAAATTTTAAATGACATGATTTTGTGACATCAATTTGAGTCTTTTCTTTTAGCCAACCTAATGGGTATGGTCTTGGATGATTTTGTGTCTCTAAACCCAATTTCTTAACTAATTCTTCATATATTAAATGTTCCAGTGATCCAGCGTCAGACAATGTATCTATTTTTGTGTGCTTAGAAGTTACCCTTATGTGAAATAATTCAACTCTTTTATCCTCATCCAGATTATTTATGTTTGAAGAAGATGCAGAAGTATTAGAATTTGAACTAGTGTCAGAAATTTTACCTCTCAAAACCATTGCGATTAATTTCCTTTCATCACCTGGGTCAGAGCCCAAATCTTGTTGGATTGTTGTATTAGCCTTATTTTCACCTTTCCTTTTCTGTAACTTATTTGGTCTGAGTTCTGGCTGAAGTTTCAAAAATTTGGATTCATCATGTCTGATCCTCTGGTAGTGAGTACAGGTAGGTCTTTCACTTTCCTTCTGAGTTGTCGTTTTTTTCTTTCCCTTTGAACTGCTCTTCCTCTTAATGTCTTTGGAATCCTTTATTTCCAACTGTTTGAATGCTTTTTGTGAAAACCTTAATGGTCTTCCACATGATTCAATATGTATGGATTGAACAAACACTTCCTCAAATTCATTAGGATTAAACATCAATAACATATGTTGTAAATATGGATGTCAACTATCAATGTACTTTAATAAAGTTTCACGTGTATCCAATGGAATACCGAGCACCAGATATTTCTTCCTGAACTCCAAAGTAAACTCCTGAACATTCTTCCCTTTACCTTGCCTCAAATTCTGCCAATCAATAATATCTTTATGCATGTATCCCAAACGATAGAATTGTTTATTGAGAGCTTTTAAAAACTTAGACCATGAGGAGATGACTTTACCTTTTCACTTTAAATCTACTTGAGTTTTACTTTCCCACTAGATTAAAGTTGTTCCCCCCTTTCTAAGTGTAGCTAACTAAATTTTTGTTCTTTCATCCGAAATGTTATGAATTCTACAATACACTTCTAACTGTTTAATCCATTTATCTAGCTTTTTAGGATTCATTTTGCCATCATAAATAGGTAGTTCAAATTTTACTTCAAGTTCCAAAAGAGATGATTTTTGAGGTTTATTTTCTTTTCTAGAATGTAAAATAGAAGAAGAATATGATGGAGGACAAGGAGGTTTATCATCTTTTCCTTTTCCCTTATCCTTGTTCGATGCCTTGAAGAAGAAGTTTCATATCTCGTATTCTTATCTTCATAGAGTTCTCCCAATATCCACTGCAAGTTCAAAAACATTTTCTAAATTTGTTCTTCGCCCATGACCTTCACTTCAGGATTTTCGCCTGCATCGGGTCCTCCCATTGTCGATCATTGAGTGAATTTCCACTTTCTAACATCTGAGTCTATCTCCTCAAGAATTCCTTCTCCACGTCACAACCTGGACCTGGTTAACATTCACAGGTGAAAACCATACAACACAACCTATTCTGATACCAAAATATATGATCTAAAATAGATCTGAAATAATATTGAAGTAAAACTGAATATTTTCCAACAATGAATTGATTGTTAACTCGATCGCTTAGTGTGGAAGACTGAAGGAAAAAAATTGATTTTAGGATTTAAACTAGAACATAAGAAGAATATTAAACATGAATTTTCAGCAAATAATAGAGATAGAAGACAACAAACATTGATTACGGAGTTCGTCCCTGGTGGAATACGCCTCTAGGTCTGCTTTCAAGATGGGCGTTTTTTTTTATTAAGGATTGATCCAAGGAAATCCTTACACAGAAAAAAAACCAGACTGAACATGCTCATAGGCACCTCTGGTCACTATCAATAGAAATCTCTCTCTGCTATATTTCTAAGACCTATCTCAGTTCCCAATTCTACCTCCGGACGACCAAGAAACATTGAAAAAAATTGCCTCTCTCTTACAAAATTTGAACAAGTCTTCAAAAACACTCTTCTCCTTCATCATGAGCAAAGGTTAATTTTATATAATACATTTCAGGTCAAACTTGGGCCAAGAATGGAAAATTCGTTGAATGAAAATTAATGTGATTAGGCATGAATAGCTCTCGGTCTTATAAAAATGAAACACCTAACACTTTTGTTACATGGTGAATAACTTTTAAACATAACGCATAACTATTTAAAACCCAAATATAAACCATAGTTTATAAATAACCCGCTAACAGACTAGCTAAACGGTGCACTAAACTGTTTAACATGTGACAAGGCGGCGGACTAACTGCTAACTGCCACCTGGTGGTTAGGCTCCAGTGGTTCTGCTAGCGGCGGTCGACTGCCCATTGACTTCACATGTGACAACTCCCCCACCTTCGATGGTTGCAATCTCTGTCAAACTGTTTTTTGATTGTTCAAAAAAACCCCCACTCACATGTTATTTTTCCCAATGATTAAGCTTCGACATGGTTAGCTTCACAGTTAACTAATATATGTTATATGGTTTTTTGTCACAAAGTCTGAAAGGTCATTACATTAGCACTATATGTTTTATAACATAGTTGTAACACTATTTCATAAGGTTTAGTGCTAGGTATAAGTTTTATCATAGGTTTGGACCATAGTTTGGACTTAGGAACATAGGATTACCACTTAAGCTTAGATCTCCACCATAGGATTAAAGCACCATTAACACTTAGGTTACACACCATGACCTTAGTTTAGGTTTCTCTTAGCATAGGTTTACCACATATCACCACTTTCACCACATAATGACATAACCATGAACCACATCATTAAACCATGACATTTAACCATGACTGAAAAGACTCTCATCTAGACAACTGGAGAAACTGAAAATTGAACTAGACTTCACTGTCGATCTGATTTGATGCAAGATCCTCCTGGATCAAAGGGAAAGGTCAAGGCGTCTGGTATTTACACCATTGCAAGTAGTGGGAAATATCATGACCACTTACATTTGTTATTGGAAGAAGATGATGACCAAGAATTTCATAGTCATTTCCCCTATTGGAATAATGAATTAGTATTTGGGTATGTTTAGTGCTCATCAGAGGGATTTGTGGCACAGTCATGTATAGAAAATCCAAAAGCACCTGATGACATCTTGCAGAGCGTATTTGATTGGGTATGCGGTTATGGAGGAGCGCAGTACAGGAAAATATGGCCCAACAAGGAATTTTTCTTACCAGAAACTTTGGCCTCCCTTTTCTCCATTACTTTCAACAATTAATCGAAGAAATTGAATCATCAGGGGGATTCCTTCTATCTCAACCATGAGTGTTTCTTACCGGAAACTCTCGCCTCCCATGCCTCCATTGTGTTCAAAAATTACTGGAATAAGTTGAATCATAAGGGAGCTTCTTGCTATTTCAATTCTGCATCTCTCACATCTGAAAGTGATCAAAGTAAGTGGGTTTCTCTACAATTTATGTTAATCACATCTCTACACGCTAAAATCCTCTAATATTTCATTTTGTTTTGGCTTTGATTTGGTATGGGAATTTGGTCATTGCATTACATGCTATGATCGATGTGAGTATGATTTTTTTCCATAAACATTAATCCACATGGTATATGGGAGGCAAACAATAGCATTTTAACACAGGGTTATGAAATTTCTTGTTTTCTCGTAACTTACTGGATTTTACTCTTTAATCTAGAATGTGCTTGAATTTGATTCTATTTTGGTCTTCCAATTCAAAAGTCTACAATTACGGTGTATTATTAATGTTGTTTTGGATTTGGATTTTAATTTTTCGAACACTGTAATCATAATTCTATAAATTTATTGTAAAAATATTCTATTAATTGTAATATAATTTGAGAAAGTTATTGCATAAATATTATATTCATTATTATAGTGTAATTTGGGATGTTCGGCTTTTAGAAAGTGATAATCCTTTACTATATATAACGGTAGTTGCACCTTTTTCTATTTTCATTATAAATGCCAATTAATCAAATGATAATTACATCCAATATAGAAATTTCTAAATTTAGTTGTAAATTCCATTCAATCAAGAGACAATTACACTCAATATGAAAATGAAGATTCCAATCTTATGATTTTACATTTATACTCTTCTTCCACATAGAGAATTGCACCCAAGATGGAAATGGGATATTGTTTGGTATTTTGAAAAATGAAATTCGTTATTTTATTATATATATCAATTCTTCCAACTTTTGTGAACTTCATTATAAATTCCAATCAATTAATCGATAGCTATACTCAATATGGAAATGAATATTCCAATATGATTTTGTATGTCTACCCTTTCTTCCACAATGAACGTTTCACCCAATTCATCTACCTACCTAGTATATAACATGATTAACAATTAAAGCTCTAGACCAATCATTTTTACCATGATATTTTAATAATATCTAATCTAAATGTTATATTATCTCTAAATTTTTGTTTAATATTTTTATTGATTTTGAAAAACAACAAATATTGTACCATAGTCTAGTTAGAAGCAATATAATGAATAATCAAATATAATATGATTATGTACATCTTTTCAAAATATTTTTATTTATAATTAAAACAAAAAATATTTAAATTATATGAAAATAAAGTTCATATGAATAATTATCAATTAAGTATTAACATCATTATAATTAGATATATTCATGTTATTTATAAACAACAAAATCATCAATTAATTGCTAACATCATTATATATATATATATATATATATATATATATATATATATATATGATTTTTAACTAGCAATTGCATCATCAATTAAGTGTTAACATCATTATAATTAGATATATTCATGCTATTTATAACTAACAAAATCACCAATTAATTTTTAACATCATTATAATTAGATATATTCATGTTATTTATAACTAGCAACTGCACTCGATGTTATGTTGCAAAGGAAACATCATGACATTTAAAAAATAATTGAAGATAAAAATTAGTCAAAAAAAATGTCATGCAAAGCTAAAATATAAAGAGAAATCACTTACATTATGCCAAATTGAGAGACTTTATAAATTAGTAAACAAAATTCCATTCAAAGCTAGAAAATAAAGAGAAAAAACTTACATTATGCCAACTTGAGAGATTTTATAAGTTTTCCAACATAATTTGACTCTTAATCTTTAAAGATGGTATTTTATGGTCTACAGTGAATGTTGTTTTTCATTTTAATGGTTAGAACACTCTAATAATAATTCTACAAATTTATTGCAAGAATATTCTATTAATTGCAATCACAATTTTATAAATTTATTGCATAATATTCTATTCATTATTATAGAGTAGTCTTAGATGTTTGATATTTTGGAAAGTGAAAATCATTTCTTATATTTAGTGATTGTTGTACCCTTTTTCTGAGCTTCTTTATAAATTCCAATCAATCCAGAGACAGTTACACACAATATGGAAACAAAGATTCCAATTGAATGATTTTACATTTATACCTTTCTTCCACGTAGATAATTGCACCCAAGATGGAAACAAGAAATCAATCCAGAGACAATTACACCCAATATGGAAATAAAGATTCCAATTGAATGATTTTACATTTATAACCTTCTTCCATGTAGATAATTGCACCAGATGGAAATAGGATATTGTTTGATATTTTGGAAAACGAAAATCATTAATTTTATTATATATAGAGATTTTTATACCAATTTCATTATAAATGCTAATGAATCAATTGATAGTTACACTAAATATGGAAATGAAGATTCCAATATGATTTTGCATGTATACCCTTTCTTCCACATTGAGGGTTACACCCAATACACAAATGAAGATGTCATCATATGGTTTTATTTTTTTAAACCCTATACCTCTAATTAAGATTAAACTTAACCATTATCCTAAAAAAATTCAACATTTACCTACTGACTAACCAACTTATTAGCAATTAAAGCTTGAGACTAATCATTTTTACCATGAGATTTTAATAATATCTAATCTAAATGTTATACTCTATCTCAATTTTCGTTTTATATTTTTATTGATTTAGAAAAATAAAATGTATTATATCATAGTTTAGTAGAAGAAATATAATGAATAGTCAAATATATTACAATATAATTATGTACATCTTGTCAAAATATAATTAGGTATAATTAAAACAAAACAAAAAAATTATATGAAAAACAAGTTTATGTGAATAATCATCAATAAACTAGCAATTGCATCAAAAGTTGCATAGGAAACATTTAGAGAAGAATCTTGACATATAAAAAACCATTGAAGATACAAATTAGTAAAGAAAATGGGATTCAAATCTAGAACATAAATACAAATCACTTGCATTATGTCAAAGTGAGAGTTTCTATAATATTTCCAACATAAATTGCATCTTAATATTTAGAGATGGTGTTTTATGGTGTAGAGTGAATATTTTTTTTTTTTTTAATGGTTAGAACACTCTAATCGTAATTCTATAAACTTATTCCATGAATATTCTATCAATTTTTATCATAATTTTATAAAATTATTCTATCAATTTTTATCATAATTTTATAAAATTATTTCATAAATATTATATTCATTATTATAGAGTAATCTGAAATGTTTGATATTTTGGAAACTGAATATCATTTTCTGTGTATAGTGATTATTGTACCTTTTTTTCTAGATTTTGTTATAAATGCTAATCAATCAATAGATAGTTGTACACCCAATATGGAAATGAAGATTCCAATAATATGATTTTGCATGTATACCCTTTACCACATAGAAAATCAAACCCAATATGGAAATGGGATATTGTTTGATATTTTGGATAATTAAAATCATTAATTTTATTATATATAGTGTTCGTTGCACATTTTCTAAATTTCAATATAAATTTCAACCAATTGAGAGATAATTGCACCCAAAATGAAAATGAGATATTGTTTGATATTTTAGAAAATAAAAATCATTAATTTTATTATATATAGTGATTGTTGCACCTTTTCCAATTTTTTTATAAATTCCAATCAATGAATTGATAGTTACACCCAATACAGAAATGAAGATTCCAATATGATTTTGCATGTATACCCTTTCTTCCACGTTGAACGGTGCACCCAATATATAAATGGAGATTTCATCATATGGTTTTATTTTTTTAACCCCTCTACCTCCGATTAAGATTAACCTCAACCATTGTAACCATTTCCTTAAAAAAAATCAACATCTACCTACGGAGTAGACAACTTGATTAAAGATTAAATATGGAGACTAATTTTTTTTACCATGGGATTTTAATAATATCTAATTGAATTTTATACTATGTCTCAATTTTTGTTTAATTTTTTTATTTATTTTGAAAAATAACAAGTATTGTATCATAGTTTAGTTAGAAGAAATATGATGAATAGTCAAATGTAATAATATTATGTACATCTCGTCAAAAGATAATTACTTATAATTACAGAATATAAGAATATATATATATATATATATATATATATATATATATATATATATATATATATATATATAAGAAACTCAAGTTCATGTGAATAATCATCAATTAAGTCTTCACATCATTATAATTAGATATATTCATGCTATTTATAACTAGAAAATGCACCATATGTTGCAAAGGAAATTTCTTAAGGCATAAATTTAAGAAGAATTGTGACATATAAAAAATCATTGAAGGTAAAAATTAATAAACAAAATGGTATTCAAAGCTATAAGATAAAGAGAAATCACTTAAATTATGCCAAATTGAAATATTATATAAGCTTTCCAACATAGATTTCATCTTAATATTTAAAGATGGTCTTGTACAGTGAATGTTGTTTTGAATTTTAATTGTTAGAACATTGTAATCATAATTCGATTAATTGCAATCATAATTTTATAAATTTATTGCATAAATATTCTATTCATTATTGTTAACACTGGAAAATAGTACAGTAGAAGACGACATTATCTAATGTCAAACATAAGGATTTACAGGGCTGGAAGACATTACAGAATCTGGAAATTATTTTAAAAACTTTAAGGTCTGAGGAAAAATCAAATTTGAACAAGTCCTAAAAGATTTTGTGTGCATTATCCTTCATGGAGAATGCCTTTGCATGCCTTATGGCCCGAAATGCACGCAATCCTGGGAGTGGCGAAATGTCACTTTCTGGGACCGCACAAAGCAAAGGACAAGTGATTCCTCACTTGAAGCCACCTAAGGACAACAACCAATGCCTCCTTAAACATCAAGTGAGCACACAATGGAATATTTGGAGCACATAAAGGAATCATACCCCTCTCTTGGGTCACCATACATAATGTACCAAGAGAGGGAAGGAGGATTTAAAATCTCCTATATAAGGCCACCATGAGATGAAGAATGGGTTAACACATTTTTATGCTAGCCAGAATTGCCCAAGAAATACCAACAATGTGTGATCTGGAGCTGAATATAGAGGGGACCCATTTTTTGGCCATCCAAAAAGTTCAGTCCACCACAGCAGAAAGAGAGGGAGACTGCACCGAGGCAAGCTTGGGATAAAAACACCCTTGCATCGGGAATTAGAGCCCATGTTCTAGGGGCCCTTTAGCAAGAGGGTAAATTTTCAATCTTATTCCTACCAGTGCTCAGTAAGAGGGGCCTAGAGCCACCATTCGTATTATTGTTTTCATTTGACTCTTTTCAGAGCTCGTGTTTATTTGTTTTAATTTTTATTTTATTTTTATTTTATATATGTATGATATTTCTCTAAGTATGCTTATGATTCTAGCTTGTTCCACTAACTTGCTTGACTCCACTTCTTTTTCTTCCTGTTACCAATAACTTAAGTGGGTATACCACACCCCTTAAGTTGGTGTGATTTCGTACATACATGCCCCAAACACACTCTAATGGGATTGGTGACTCCACTAACGTTTATTACCAAGTTTATGTGGTTGTTCTTTTTTTTCTCAGAGACCTTTGTCTGTGCTGTGGAGTGGAGCTGAATTTCCCTGATTTCTCTTACAATCCTTAATTCATCCCAAGTGACAGACTGAAGCAGAAGAACTCCAAAATTTGAGCTCTTTTTCTTCCCACAGATGAGCAGGGTGGGCATTCAGAGCTAAACCATGCGCAGACATCACGCATGTTTCAGCGTTTTGTGTGCAAAAGACAAAAATAGAAAATTCTCCCTTACTTCTATCTTTTCCTACTTGTAAAGTGCTTGGGAGCCCCTAATACACCTGCCAGCACTGGTTGTGGTACCCCACATCTTACTAAAGCTCACTCTTGGCTGATTTTTTGTAGGCTTAGTGTCAGTCTTATTTCAAGTTGATTTTTGCAAAGTTCACACATAGTTTAAGTAGGGGAGTAAAATAACTTGCATTCCGAAAAAAATTATGTTTTCCAATTTTTGGTATTAACACACCTAGATAACTAGCCAAAGTAAGTGGCCCAAGACCACGCATGTGTAGCTAGTTTCTTTTTCTAGTGTAAAAGTTTTAGTTTAGTTCAATTTTTGCACTAGGATTTTCGGGACTAGGATTGAATTGTTTATAGAAGAGAAAGTAATATTTGCTACCTTTGCACCCTCTGGTGATCCTAGGTAAGCATATGAACGCTTCCTATTCACATCTCACCATCTCCCTATAGTTGACCACATAGATTAACTAGGAAAAATAGAAAGCGGCCCATAATCCACACATGTTTTTCTTTTGAGAAAGGAAGAATACAACATAGTTTAAATAGGGGATTTTGTAAAGGATCATCGAATATCCACATGTTAAAACTATGTGCTTGTCCACTTTGCGCTCACACATATTCACTCACTAAGCGAAGCAAAGACACCTAAAACTAACTTAACCAAACTCACTAAATTCTCCCCACAGGTGCCACAAAAGAATTTATAGCCTAAGTTAGGATCAAGGGGGTAGGCATCCAATAAGCCGCTTTGATCACTCTTCATCTTGAAACATAGAAGCTGACTATTTAGGGAGCTTTAAATCCACCTACCAGCCCATGGAAAATAAAACCCTAGCACGGAAGAGACCCGTTTCAGAGGGGGTTAGGCTTAGGCGCAGTGCGGGCAAGTATCAGTCAGGGCTACCTGAGTTGGCTGATACTTGGTACTATTAGTTGACTTACCAACAATCCCAAGACTCAAAAACTCACGTGGGATGGTGGCACTTTAGTGACCAAAACTAGGGCATCCTTCCCTATAGGCGATGGTGCAAGCAAGCGCCAGACCCTCTACCCTTACCTTGGTGGATTTTCTTTGGCTGACTGGGAGCATCTCCAACTCTTACGGGACATTGTGATAGCACTCACAAGATATCCTCTCAAGACCCAGTAACATTTGAGTGTGTGAGGATGAATAGGTCTTCTAGGATTTTTAGTATCATACGCAAACAAACAAAAACCACTTTTTTTGATTGCTTGATCACATATATTAATTTAAAGGGAGAATTTATTTTATTTTTTCTTTGTTTTATGTATCTGACAAGAATTTTTCTTTGATCATAGACTCTATCCTCTCAATTTTTTCCAAAACCAAACCTGGTCAACACTAGAACAGACCCAACAGGACCTCGTCAATCTAGGTGTCTTTTGGAATGCCCCCCATTACTGTGATTAGTTCCAGTTCTTTCGTCATTTAGGCATCAAAGATGGAAAACTGCCACCATTATTGGTTTGTCCTTTATTGGGGCATCATTAGTTGGGAACCCTAATCGGTCTCCCAACACCACACCATAGAACACTCCCCCCACGACCCCTAGGGGGCAGAGGAGCGCATTCCATTTGAGAATTCAACCGAATACACAGTAGGGTACATCACATACCAACCCTCTTCCTAATCAGAACTTTGTGTTTTCGCACATTGCAATGGCATCAACCTCTCAGTCACCTTTCTTAGCTTCGTTGAATCTACCTGATTTAACCAAGCTAACGAATGACCCCATCACACACAACCCTGCATGGCCTCCCATTCATATGAAGCTCCCTTTAGATATTCCAAAGTTTGAAGAAAAGAAAGAGGAATACCCAAGTAATCTTTTCATGACCTTCCACCTCTGGTGCTCATCAAACAGTATCATTGACGACACTATTCGATTGAGACTATTTCAATGCACTCTGACTAGATTAGCCATGAAGTGGTACGTGGAGAAACCCTCAACTTCACATAGAACCTTTGCCACCTTCGCCGCCACGTTCCTAACATAATTTTAGTTACCCATTCACCATGATTCCAGAATGGAACTACTAACACATTTTAGAAAAACCCCCGTTGTCCATATCTTGGACCATCTCCATGAATGGAGGCAGTGTCGTAGTTTATGTAAAGCTAAACTTGACGATCTGGTTCTTTTAGATTTTTTCCTAAAAACTCTTATTGAAGAGATTTCAAAGGATGTGGCACAAAAAAGGACCACATCCGAAGAGGACTCCATCAACAAAGCCCAGCAGCTTGAGTTGATTTATACGTACTTAGGATACATTGACAACATCCTGCCTAACACCTAATGCCTGCAAACTTATCAAGAATTTCCAAGCACATCGAACTTTGCAGACGGACTAATTGGGTCATTGACCCAGGGTTACCTAGGAAGCAACAGTCAAAACCCTAGTTACACATACAGTTCTACCCAGAATGTACCCCAACCCAGTTTTCAAAGTCATCATATGCCTCAATAAAATTTGACCAATAGGGCGCCAGCGTATCCCTAGGGAGGACCTTACCCTCCAGCTCATGGGACCCAGTATGCAAAAATAAACACTCACGAAAGAGCTCCCCTCCAATAGGCAGGTGCAAACTAGGGAATGCGTTATGCTCAGTCCTTAGCACAATACCAACATATGTAGATAAATGCACAGGTGAACTTTGTGCAACCATCCCAAAACCAACCACACCAATACAACCAGGAGAACTACCCTCCAACGTGGTGAAGAAAAAATCAAAAAACAAGCCAAAAGGGAACCTTGAACAAGGGGGAAACAACCAAGAATGCCCACCGTGATCCCAGGCTGGAGGCAACTCCAACCGGAATCAGAACCAGGAGTCGAGCAATGCCCAATGGCAAAGCAAAAGGCCACCCCTTCGAACAAATGATTCTCGCTCATTATGTGGTGAGTCTGGCCACTATACTCACCACTGTCCCAATATCCCTAAGATGAAGAAGCTACAGAGTAACCAAGGACAAGGATGATCTTCCCAGCAACCAGTTGTGATGCAATAACCGTTCCCCCATCAGCAAAATACAGACAACTCCGAGAAAAGTAGCCATGAAATCTACATGACTAGCGAAGAGATGTTTTTCCAAACACGGAATTGCAATTACGACGCCCCACCAGACACCAATACGTCAGGGGAAAGTACCAGTGCACCGACTTCACCTTTGACAATTCCAAAGACGCCAATAGAACCATTACCTAAAATGGCGAAGGGACCCAATAGGTGAACAAGAAACTACTCCAAAGCGGCCCATAATTATAGTATCGTGGACGATTTAGCACAATATCCCGCTGCTATGTCAGCTTTGGAAGTATTGTAGTCATGCCAAAAACAACAGAAAGCCCTACTTTTTGCATTAGGCGCTATCAACCTTGTCGATACATGCCTAATGGATTTTGACTTAGACAAAGCCACCCCTAGGCTTCCTTCCATGGTCACCTTCCAGATACCAGTGTCAGTCCAGAATATCACAATTCACCAATGTGTCATAGGTGAGGGTGCATCCACGTGCATCATGTCTAAAAATTTTTGGTAGAAGTTATGATCTCCTGAAATAAAACCCTCACTCATTACACTTAGAGAATACGATGGTCGTCCATCAGCCCCCGTCGGCCTCTACCAAAACGTCTTGGTCTTCTTAGCCGAAAAGATGGTCCACATAGACATTGAAGTCTTGGACGCTCACCTGGACTAGAATATACTCCTTGGGTGGAGTTATATTTATGCCATTTCTGTCATAGCCTCCTCCGTCTTTCACATCATGATGTTCCCCCACGAGGACCGCATCATTAATGTAGACAAATTGATGCATAGCGAGAAGCGACCCCTAATAAACACTGATGTAATTCTACCCTATGTAGATACATCCTTGAATTATTTCTCATGGTACCAAGAATATGGCCCCGTCTAGTTCAAACCATCATCTATTCTAGTGTCATTCCTAGGAGATCCTCCCATAATCCCTAAGGCATCGCCCGATGTCATAGAGGCTTCGGTGTGCATGATGTCCACATCAATCACTGAAGCTAGTTAGGACACAGACACAAGAAATAATGGCACCAAGTCATCAGCCACGACAGCCTCTCTAGCCTACGTTGCCTCCCAAACCCCTTTCCTCTACCCCCCAGCAGGTTTTGGCAACACTGGTATTACCAAACATATCATTAGTAATACCAGTTTGGTACCTCATTCCCCTTGTGGGAACAGGACCCACCCACGTCACTGCCACAGGATTGAAGCCCCTTAGTCCTGAGGAGGCCCCACTCATCCAAGAAACAGTCAAAACCACCCCTGCAAAGGAAATTCCCATTGCAAAACTAGTGATCACGGCTAAGAAAATCGAGAAGAGAGGAAAGATGATTGTGACCCCAATCATACAACGGGAATCACCAGTTTGCACCATATACGACGTAATAGGCCACCCTAACCATATATGTCCAGAGATGGATGAATTAGAACCACTCCTTGGCTCTAAGACAGACGTCATGACATCGCGTTCCCATAAAAAGGAACCTACCACCGAAGGTAAAGGCAAAGAACTACGTACCAATCACGCATGCACTCTCTACAGTAACTATAGGAACTATACTCATCATTTTCTAGATGTCACGCGATATAGGGATGCCTTAAATTCCATTAAGCGATCTTATCAAGAGGATCCCTCCACCCAGGCATCCGGAAATGAACCTCGTACCATCATGTACCTACAGGAAGAATGAAGGGCACCAGAAATACCCCCAGTCATGCCCCATCCTGTTATACGATGCATGCTATGCGATGAACATGGTCACTTCCTCAAAGAATGTGGAGCGCTAGAACTCATCCATAGATGGTATCCCATAGAAATTGTTTACTACATTGGATTGCAGGAAGCATAATTCACATGTCCATTATGCGCCAAAAATCACCTTTTGTAGAATTTTCACTATATCCCCTGATTTCGGCTAGCCCTCGCTAGTTTATGCTTAGCCATAGTCTGCCTCTCCCAAGAAGATGACATGGATGCAAAGTATCATAACAGTTCCATAACCCAAGAAGATGTGACGAGCAGATCCATCATGTTCTTGTCAGTCGAAAAGCGACCAATCAGGGAACCCTTAGTTACCCTCAACCACTCTCTGCAAAGAAGACCAACATGCACATTATGAAAAACGCCCAATCATGTGGTCACCACTTGTCCTCATTTAGCAGCATTATGACGTTGGTTCCCCACCAGGCCTCAAATTGAGTACAACGGAACCCCCATATCAAGGATATTCTACCTAATATGTCAAGGAAACCATTACGAGTGACACTGCACTTATGCCTCGCAACTTCATCCTAGAATCAACATGATTCATACCATAGAGAAGAGGGAGGATGACCTCTGTAAGTGGTATAAAAGGTACACCACTGGGTCAACAACCCCACCCCCACAAGGGCTTAGGGGGAAAACCAAGATGACTCACCATCCAAACATCACTCGGCCTAATCTAAGGATAAAATGTAGACTATGCGACCTAAATGACCACTGATTCAACTAGTGCAGAGAACTGAAGCCCCTTGCAAACAGTTTTTTCATAGTCTCTTCTCTCCCCCAGAAACTTCTCTCTAATCAAGAGATGGTCACGCACACCTATTTCCGTATTTGTTCACACTTTCACCACACGATTAAATGTGTACACCTCCCCAAGTTAAGAGCGAAAAGAGTAGCGCTAATTCTACACTCCCCCAAAGGGATAGACACACCCAAGCCAACAATAAGGAAATGGAAGAATAAGACCACTTCTTCAACAACAAGTCCTTTCAAAGCATCCAGGCACCTTTGCTATAGACACAATTTCCACCTATAGGAAAATGACCATCCTAATGGGGAACCCAACCTTGCGCTCACCTAGAATGCCATTACGGAGATTCTTCCCCCACCAAATGTCGATGACATGATCCACCATATATGATTTGTATCATCACATATCAGAAATAGGATTGCAGTTGCCCCCACATCATAGGATTTCCACTCTATTCATGTTGCAAAAAATCAAGGTACCTTGCACTTTTGCATTGATTTCTGCAAGATCCCAAATTTACATGCCGCCATTGAACTCCTTGATGATACCCAACCTCTAGAACAACACCTAGTACAACTAGAGCTTGTTTGAAAAAGCTGACGACAGTCGCTACAACACAACGAGGCCCATAAGAAAAGGGTAAAACAATCATTTGACTGCCACATCAACCCTCGCTCATTCACTAAGGGATAACTAGTCCTCTGCTATGATGTCGCAAAAGAAGCTCTAGGGCCAGGAAAGTTTGAAAACTTGTGGAAAGGACCCTACATCATCAAAAATTGCCTCCAATAGGGGGCATACGTCTTGATGGAACCAGATGGGACATGCCTAAGCAACTTCATCAATGGCCTTTACCTCAAGATATTCTATCCATAAGGGCCAAAGCAGCCCTTCCCTAGAGTGAACTTACACAACCCCAACCACTAAAATTTTTTGGACCAAAAGACTTATTTAAAATCACTCAAAGTGCCACCATGGGTCACCAACCTGAACACTATTTTGGATTTTCTAATGGAGCATCAATATGGTCTCAAATTTTAGCCACAACTGCCTTGGTCATCTACCACCCTGACTGATCGCCACTCTTCTCAAACGATGTGTGCATCAGCTTAGCAACAAAAAATCAAGTATAATATGACATCGTCATTGGACTTATGTGCGATGTCATCTATCAGGGCATATGGAATATTCTTTTCTACCTCCATTCCCAGTTAGTAGTGTTTCAATTAAACCAAACATTTGAGACAAGAGATACACATATGTTTAGAAAATGATTTGTGTGCAAAAAGATTAAGTAGACAATTTGACTCTATCACATTTACACATGTACCAAGGAGTCAAAATCAAGTATTCGATCGCATATCCAACAATATTCTAAACTAGAATGCATCTCGAATAAACCATCATACATAAAAACCAAAAACATAGATACCCATCAATATAACATCATACATAAACCAAAACAGGTGACATATCATGTAGAGCTGCAAAAAATATCTCTCATATATATATATATATATATACGTCTGAGTAAAAATATGGTGTCACTGACCCAATGGCTAGCCCAAAGATACAAAAAATCGTCAAAAATAGGGGAAACATCCACATGATGCTTTCCCCATGTATAATTATACTCTATGGTGGTGCCCTCGCAGGAGGGGCACCTGGACCAACAACCGCTCCTGGTTCCACCACTGGACCTACCGTCACCACTGAGACTGCCACCCGACGTAAAAAAGGCCAATAGTCCCTCTCGCGGGCCATCACGGTCTCCAACCAGACCCCATCAAGGTCATCCATAAATCCCCGATCGGGCAGCCCCTGGGTCAAGCGGTTCATTTGACCCCAGGCATCGTCTAGAACTAACACCCAAGCAATCAGTTCCGTGATACGAGCATCCACTGTATCTGCATATGCCACCACTGTGTTGGCACGAGCTTGCTCGGCCACAGCCTCGGCAGCGGCCGAGCTGCTGCCCTCTCCTGAAGGGCCAGCACCACCACCAGGTCCTCTAGCAGCATCTCCTCCATGACCACCCCTAGGTCATTGTAGAGGATCGTGGCTAGCCAACCGAGCCACAGGGCAACCCACCTCGCCAACATATGCAACCAAAACTATGTTAGTGTCGCTAGAAAAACACATAAGTACATATATACTCAAATAAATGCAGAAAACATACACAATGTACCTGTGGGCCCCCAAACATAACTAGGAGGGAGACCCATATTCGGATCCCCCTGGAAGTCCATCCCCGCATATGGGAATGTCAAGAACATCTGCGAGTTCACCTAGAACTAGGTCTTTGTCATGGTGTTTCAATAACACCCCACCATGCCACCACCACCTCATGACATCATCAGAGCCCACCTCCTCATACGAGGCTCTCGTGGCCCCCTAGGAGGCACCGCCACCACTGGCCTCAACTGCACTACCCCCTCATACATAATGTTGCACAAAATGCTGGTGTACGAAAACAAATTTGATCCACTGTGGACCTTTTTGAGTTGCACCACCATCCATCATAGAAGAAAAGGGAAAAATCAAAGAAATACTCAAACCTCAACCAGCGCAGTACTCCAACCTACGGGCCTGATGCTCGATGCGAAGCTAACAACCCTGCAAGTCATACAATCACTACTAGGGAACATCGCTCTGCCAAATCTATCACAGATGCAATGCTGATGCACCCCTCTGTAAGAGGCGCACCACCACAGTGACGTCTATGAAACCTATCTAGATCCACTCTCCCGAAAGGGAGTGGATACCTCAGCGCCTAACCATGAAACAGTAACCCAGTCACAAAATACACATTTTTCTCAGGACGGATGACCAGGTTTGTCCCCTGCAACACGAACATTTTGCGCCTCCTATGCCAGTGTCGGATCAAGTAGCGTAGCAATCGGTCCGACAACTGAAGAAGTTCATTCTCTGCGAACTTCAGGAACCCCCATTGCGCCAACTAACGCCACACCCCAGCATCAGCAGCCAATGCAGTACGGAGCTTGGGCCAATCCCGTTCCCTCCACAACAACCTGTCATCAAAACAGGTACCCATCAGTATAGAAAAACACAAAAATAGGCAAAAAACCAAAAAGAAAAACTCTCCTCGGCTTTGCATGCCTTTCCCTTAGACAGGTGCACTTAGGACGTGCCTGTATTTTACACAAGAGTGCTTAAGGCACGCTAAAGAAGGGGAACAGAGTGCTTTTAGTGCGCTTATCCCCCGAAAATGTGCACAAAGAAAACGCGCCTTTGCCCCGATTTCCCACGCAATCTAGGGTAAAAAACACCCAGAATCCATACAAACCCAGTCTCTACGGACCCCGGCACCATCAAAATAAAAAAATTAAAGTGCAGGACATCATGCAGGTTACCTGGGCATGGTATTTCTAATCACTAGTGCTCAGGCTAACCGCAATGACAAGAATTTCTATGCAGAAGCCTCTGACCTCTCAAAAACTCAACAAGTACAAATGAATTGAATTAGGGCCATTTTCACCTATATATCGCCCTTTTCAAAAACTTGGGAGGACCATAACAAGAGATCAGAATGTTTCTTCTCCAAACCATAAGTTTCATCATAACCAGCACTCCATGATGAACAAAGGTGATCCCACATAATTGCACTCCCAAAAAATTAATTTTTCAGTGCCGGCATGTATGCCCTCTCTCATATTATTTTTTAAAGCTCATGACTTTCAACAATATTTGATAAAGAAGATGCTTTCACTTGAGGTAGTTTTTTTTGCAAGAAAAGCTCGCAAGCCATCCACAACACCATTTACTGAAAGTTCCAGATCAGGTATCATTCTACCCCCAGCATGATAGAGTCCCAGTAAACTCTACATATCCTAACATCATTTCTCCATCATAAATCAACCATAGGGTCCTCATATCCGACCATTTTTTTCATCACCTCACCCTGCACATGATAAACATCCTCATTGGTCGGTAGAGCCTCCCCTCCATGGTGCTCGTCACCCATAGTAGACCATATATCACAACAAAAGTGATGCCATGTCCATACCACTTTAGTCTGGGAAGCACCTCATGCCCATCCGTCCACCATGCATAAGGTCAATTTTACCATACAAGCTAAAAACCCCTTCGCAGATGATCAGGTTGTACAAGCAAATCAAAAGCACACAATCGCGCCTTGCATTTGGCCCACCATACCTCCAGCAGCATAATCCCATCTGCAATACTTTTTCATCTGCTTCATCAACCCCAGACATGAGACCAACCAATGGGACCCCCATCCTCAGCAAATCACCTTCCTCACAACATCAGTGAGCGAACACTTTCATATTTTGGGGTACCCATCTCTGTGTTTTGTACAAACCAAACCCCATTATTTTATTCTTTCTGTAAGTGTACAAAGACCTCGAACGGTGCACTATGTCCCTTCACCCTCCTATCCATCTTTTTCTACCATGGCAGTAGTCCCTGAACACCCTTGGTCAGAGTATTACACCCCCACGCATAAGCCACCATGACATTCATAGCCGGTTTATACCCACCCTAGAATTCCTACCGACTCCAGGGATTTCCCCATCAGAAATAACTATGACTATCGCCAAGCTGCTTAGTATACTTTGACCTTGGGCCATTGAATCCTAATCATCATTTTTTAGTCAACCCTCGCCAACATGCCTATGTTCAACCCATCACATCCAGGTGCCTGATCCCTCAGGTCAGCGGCCCCTCGTTCGGTTGAGGCTTCCTTTTTGTCGACTTCAACACCCATTTTCCAAAAAGGAAGCGGTACCTTGGATTTTCCCTCTCCAAAAAAGGGGCATCCTCGGGTGGCACTATGGGATACATCATTGCCCATAGATGTCATCGATCCTCCTGAAATTCGACTACAACAAAAACTCTCATGTCAAGATGGTATCGTACCTTATAACCATTTCACTTTGATCAAATTCATCGAATACCTGTGCCTCCATAAGCGTCTCTTTCAACAATGCTTACACGGGAAGGTTCCAGCCAACACCTATGTGTATAATGCAGTTATATGCCATACCGAGTTTACACATATGGGTACCATATTCCACCTATTGTGAAAGAAAAAAATGCCCCTGAGGGTGTCAATAGACGTCATCAGCAACCAAAAAATCACAACCATATCAGTGATACAGATAGAACATATGTCTGTTAAATAGATTTGTTTAACTAGCCACAGCATCATGAGCATGGGACATGCCCACCTCATAGAAAATTTATATATGTATTGTATTATATTTTCTTATAGGGGTCCCTTAGGACATGGTCATTCTTGGAACCAGTGCAGGGTGTTTTCAATTCCAAGCTTCACACAAGGCTCTCTCTCTCTCTACACACAATATACAGAAAAGAAACTATAATGTATTTCAGCTATACAGTTCCTCCTAGACCTCACACATTAGGGGGGAACTATTAACACTGGAAAATCGTACAACAAAAGATGACATTATCTAATTTCAAGCAGAAGGATTTACGGGGTTGGAAGACATTACAGAATCTAGAAAGTATTTAAAAATCTCTAAGGTCTGAGGAAAAATCAAATTTGAACAGGTCCTAAATGCTTTTGCGCACATTATCCTTTGTGAAGAGTGCCTTTGTGCGCCTTATGGCCCAAAATGCACACAATCCTGATTGTGGAGAAATGTCACTTTACGGGACCACACAAAGCAAAGTACAAGTGATTCCTCACTTGAAATCACCTAAGGACAGCCACAAACACCTCCTTAAACATCAAGTGAGCACACAATAGAATATTTGGAGCACACAAAGGAATCATACCCCTCTCTTGGGTCACCATCCACATTTTACCAAGAGAGGGAAGGAGGATTTGAAATCTCCTATATAATGCCACCATGAGATGAAGAATGGGTGAACACATTGCTATGCTAGCCATAATTTCCCAAGCAATACCAACAGTGTGTGATCCAGAGCTGAAGATAGAGGGGACTCAATTTTTGGCCATCCAAAAAGTTCAGTCCACCATAGTAGAGAGAGAGGGAGACTACACTAAGGCAAGCTTGGGATAAAAACATCCTTTCATTAGGACTTATAACCCATGTTCTAGGGGTCCTTTGGAAAGAGGGTAAATTTTCACTCTTATTCCTACCAGTGCTCAACAAGAGGGGCCTAGACCCACCATTCATATTATTGTTGTCATTTGACTCTTTTTAGAGCTCGTGTTTATTTGTTTTAGTTTTTAGTTTAGTTTTAGTTTATATATGCATGTTATTTCTCTATCTAGTATGCTTATGATTCTAGCTTGTTCCACTAACTTGCTTGACTTCACTTATTTTTCTACCTGTTACCAATAACTTAAGTGGGTATACCACACCCCTTAAGTTGGTGTTATTTCATGCATATGTGCACCAAACACACTGCAACAATTATTATAAAGTAATCTCAGACATTTGATATTTTGGAAAGTGAAAATCATTTACTATATATAGTTATTGTTGCACATTTTTCTCAATTTAATTATAAATTCCAATCACACCCAATATGGAAATGAAGATTTAAATTGTATTATTTTACATTTATACTCTTCTTCCACATAGATAATTTCACCCAAGATGTAACTAAATGGGTGAAATTTTTATGTAATAAAAGCTAATAAAGGAAAAAATAAGACCACGATTAAGGGAAACTTGGTCCAAGCTTAATGTTGGGAAATATATCCTAGTGGGCATCACACACTTGGTCCAAGATTAATGTTTGGAAATGTATCCTAGTGGGCATCACTAGATGTGTTTATGGCTAAGGGGAAATCGGAAAAGGAAATGACTAAGGATTTCAAAAGGAAAAAATTATTTTTGGCACATTTATTTATGAAAATTAATGAAAATAGGAGAAAAAGAAGGTGAAAGGTCCTATGTGAGGATTAAATGGAAGGAAAATAATGGAAAATGAAGAAAACAGAGGTCATATTTGTAAAAAGGATTCTGAGGATCAGTTGGTAACTTTTGGCAGTTTAGTTTTGAAGCTCCCTTTCTCGCACTCTTGGACACTTAGAGTTATCTTGGAGAATTTCAGCATTGTACCAAGAAAAGGAAAAGTAAGCAAAGGAAGGACAAGGAAAGGAAAGGAAATAAAACAAAAACCAAGGAAGATCAAGATCAAGAATCTTCAGCAAGAATACTTGCAGGTAACATATTGCATGTATGATTTCCTAGTTGGCTTTGACATGCCACGGTATTGATATTTGGTTCTTTTGCCATCTGTGGCATATTTTTTCCAAGTTTTGATAGTGGTTTTCATCCTTTCCCTACCTTTTTCTTTATTCCATGGTGTGACGGGATTATTCTCAGTTTTGCGTATTAGAATTGTGGGATGGTTTCAGAATCTGAGGTAGAGGTGGTCTTAGGTTCATTCCCAATGGCCCAGGAATCCCTTAACTAGTTTTGGTGGGACACACAATAAATTCGGAGGGTGGTCTCTCGAAAAGGGCCTATAAATCCGGGGTGGATTGTGGTAAAGCCTAGAGACAAGGAGATAGAAAATTCCTCAAGGAGAGTGATGATATCTGGAGGCATTCCAAGCTTAGTTCAATTTTTTGATCTCAGTGCCAGTTTAGATGAGATCATGATATGGTGAAGGTGTAGGTGTTTTAACCTCTAGATTACCTTGGTTTTTTTTATTGGTTTAACCACAAGATCCCACATTCATCCTTGGAATATGGCACGGGGCTGACTGGCTTAAAGAAATATTGGGTTCAGCCATGTCTATGGCCGAGTGGTACGTGGAAGTCCTAGTGAACCTCGTTGGCTCTTTCCTATGTTTAATTAAAGATAAGTTCTATTGTTTTTGTACTTGTATTTATGTGTCTTTAATGGTCATTATATTATGGTTATTTTTGTGGTTATATTTAGGTTATAATCATGGTTATGTAACTGGTTCTAGTCATGGATTATTTCACATTTTACTTGTAACAGAAAGAATAATGGATGAAAAACATAATTAATGTTATTACAACTAATGGGAGAGTGTGGTGATCCTTCTTGATAAGATTCATATGAATTTCCAATCCCTTATGCTCATTCTTGTATTCATGACTCGTAGATTGCACTTTTTCCAAGTGTTTGACATAATGTCAGTCCCAGTTGGAGATGGTCAGGCATAGTCCTATTTTCAGTTTTTGGTTTAAAAGAATTGTCCTTGTGTAATTTATGAATTGTAAAATTTACAGGTATTTATGGGCATAGGTCTACCATTAACCCTAGAACTAGCCTTAAAATCTACAATCGCTGGCACAACAATGAGTGAAAAAATCCATAGTCGCATTGATGTAGGCTTATGCATGTGACTAAGAGGTTCCAGTCACGCGAATGCCTTGTTAAGGGAGAAACTCGGGGTAAAACTCAGGGACAAGTTAGGTCGGCTCGGGGGATGGACACCTTGAGGGGCTAGGTTACTCCTGGAGGGTATTTTGCTACCTGAGGGAAGTCGGTAAGGTTTTTTTCAACTCCATTTCCTTAAGGTCTCCTAGGAGGTTGATTCTAGTCATAACTTCCTCTCATCTCATGATTACCCTGGGTAAGCCCATGAAAGTGGGTAGATGTGAGGGGAGGTGTATGTTATACGTGCTACTAGAGTGTGGTTGTGCTCTCTTTGGGAAAAGTATGATGTTTTCAAGATTATTGTTGTCATGCATGGGATTTGGGTATATTATTAGTATGGCCATGCATGGTGTTATATGTTGATATATTGATTCTCTATATTTTCTATGAGTATACATGTGCATGCTAATGTGGACTAATCCTGAAGATGAGATAAGCCTCCCCTAAAAAAAAATAAGTTATGGATTTTATTATGGTGTCTATTTGTTATTCTAACATGATATACTTGTAGGAAGAAGAGAATCAAGGATGACAAGAAAAATGGTAGAATATAGTTCCCGTTATTCGCCCTACATAATAGTTAGGAAGAAAGGAGATGAGTACTCTCCTGGTGTAGAAAATACATTAAGGATATTGAAGGAAGAGATCAGAAGTTGTAAGGTAGATAATGATAGGTTGGTTGAGGTTCAGGAAATACTTTCAAGGGCTTAGGAAAAGCAGACAGAGTTTAATGAAACGATTCTTTAGAGCTTCCTATAGTTGCAGAAATGAAGACATATGAGGATCAGTCAAGAGCAGGAAGAAAATACAAATGGAACCTATGGTATCAGGTCTCAGTACAAAAAATCACACCCTTTACCACATAGAAAATCACACCCAATATGGAAATGGGATATTTTTTGATATTTTGGAAAATTAAAATCATTAATTTTATTATATATAGTGATTGTTGCACATTTTCTGAATTTCAATATAAATGTCAACCAATCAAGAGATAGTTACACTCAATATGTAAATGAAGGTTCCAATCATATAATTTTATATTTACACCCTTCTTTCACATAGATAATTGCACCCAAAATTAAAATGGGATATTTTTTTATATTTTAGAAAATAAAAATCATTAATTTTATTATATATAGTGATTCTTGCACCTTTTCCAAATTTTTTTATAAATTCCAATCAATGAATTGATAGTTACACCCAATATGGAAATGAAGATTCCAATATGATTTTGCATGTATACCCTTTCTTCCACATTGAATGGTGCACCCAATATGGAAATGGAGATGCCACCATATGGTTTTATTTTTTTAACTCCTCTACCTCCAATTAATATTAACCTCAACCATTGTAACCATTTCCTAAAACAAATCAAAATCTAACTACCGAGTAGACAACTTGATTAACGATTAAATCTTGAGACTAATATTTTCTACCATGAGATTTTAATAATATCTAATCAAATGTTATACTATGTCTCAATTTTTGTTTAATTTTTTTATTGATTTTGAAAAATAACAAGTACTGTATCATAGTTTAGTTAGAAGAAATATGATGAATATTCAAATTTAATAAGATTATGTAGATATTTTCAAAACATAATTAGTTATAATTATAGAGAAAAAATTAAATTAAATATAAGAAACTCAAGTTCATGTGAATAATCATCAATTAAGTATTCACATCATTATAATTAGATATATTCATGCTATTTATAACTATAAAATGCACCAGATGTTGCAAAGGAAATGTCTTAAGGCCTAAATTTAAGAAGAATTGTGACATATAAAAAACCATTGAAGGTAAAAATTAGTAAATAAAATGGTATTCAAAGCTAGAAGATAAAGAGAAATCACTTACATTATGCCAAATTGAGAGATTCTATAAGCTTTCCAACGTAGATTTCATCTTAATATTTAAAGATGGTCTTGTATGGTGTACGGTGAATGTTGTTTTTAACTTTAATGGTTAGAACATTGTATTCAGAATTATATTAATTGTAATCATAATTTTATAAATTTATTGCATCAATATTCTATTCATTATTATAAAGTAATGTGAGACATTTGATATTTTGGAAAGTGAAAATAATTTACTATATATAGTTATTGTTGCACATTTTTCTCAATTTCATTATAAATTCCAATCACACACAGTATGGAAATGAAGATTCAAATTGTATGATTTTAAATTTATACACTTCTTCCACATAGAGAAATTCACCCAATATGTAACAAACCGGGTGAAATGTTCATTTAATAAAAGCTAATAAAGGAAAAAATAATACCACGGTTAAGGGACACTCGGTCCAAGCTGAATTTTGCGAAATTTATCCTAGTGGGAATCACACACTTGGTCCAAGCTGAATTTTAGGAAATGTATCCTAGTGGGCATCACTGGATGTGTTTTTGACTAAGGGGAAATTGGAAAAGACAATGGCTAAGGCTTTCAAAAGGAAAAAAGTATTTTTGGCACATTTATTTATGAAAATTAATGAAAATAAGAGAAAAATAAGATGAAAGGTCTCATGTGAGGAGTAAATTGAAGGAAAATAATGGAAAATGAAGAAAATAGAGGCCAAATTTGTAAAAAGGTTTCTGAGGATCAGTTTCTACCTTTTGGCAGTTCAGTTATGAAGCTCTCTCTCTCTCACTCTTGGACACTTACAGTTATCTTAGAGAATTTCAGCATTGTACCAAGAAAAGGAAAAGTAAGAAAAGTAAGGACAAGGAAAGGAAATGAAATAAAAGACAAACCAAGGAAGATTGGGATCAAGAAACTTCAGCAGGAATACTTGCAGGTAACATATTGCGCGTATGATTTCCTATTTGGTTTTGGCATGCATGGTATTGGTATTTAGTTCTTTTGTTATTGGTGGCGTGGTTTTTCTAAGTTTTGACAGTGGTTTTCAACCTTTCCTTACCTTTTTCTTGATATCAATGGTGTCACAGGATTATTCTCAGTTTTGAGCTTTGAAATTGTGAGATGGTTTTAGAATCTAAGGCAGAGGTGGTCTTAGGTTCATCCCCAATGGCCCAGGAATCCCTAGACTAGTTTTGGTGGGACACACGGAAAATTCAAAGGGTGGTATCTTGAAAAAGTCCTATAAATCCGAGGTGGATTGCGGTAAAGCCTAGAGACAAGGAGATAGAAAATTCCTCAAGGAGAGTGATGATATCTAGAGGCATTCCAAGCTTGGTTCAATTTTTTTATCTCTGTGCCACTTTAGGTGAGATCATGATATGGTGAAGTTGTAGGTGGTTTAACCTTTGGATTACCTTGGTTTTTTTTATTGGTTTAACCACAAGATCCCACATTCATCCTTGGAATATGGCATGGGGGTGACTGACTGAAAGAAATTTTTGGTTCAGCCATGTCTATGGCTGAGTGGTACACGGAAGTCCTTAACCTCGTTGGCCCTTTCCTATGTTTAATGAAAGATAAGTTTTATTATTTTTGTACTTGTATTTATGTGGCTTTAATTGTCATTATATTATGGTTATATTTAGGTTATAAGCATGGTTATGTGACTGCTTCTATTCATGGATTATTTCACATTTTACTTGTCACAGAAAGAATAATGGATGCAAGACATAATTAATGTTATTACAACTAATGGGAGAGGGTGGTTATCCTTCTTGATAAGATTCATATGAATTTTGAATCCCTTATGCTCAATCTTGTATTCATGACTTGTAGATTGCATTTTTGCCAAGTGTTTGACATAATGTCAGTCCCAGTTGGGGATGGTCAGGCATAGTCCTATTGTCAGTTTTTGGTTTAAAAGAATTGTCCTTGTGTAATGTATGAATTTTAAAATTTACAGGTATTTCTAAGAAGAGGTCTAGCACTAACCCTGGAACTAGCCTTAAAATCTACAGTCGTTGGCACAACACTTAGTGAAAAAATCCATAGTCACACTGATGTAGGCTTATGCCTGCGACTGGGAGGTTCCCGTCACGCGAATGCCTTGTTAAGGGGGAAAGTCGGAGTAAAACTCAGGGAAAATTTATGTCGGCTCAGGGGATGGACACCTTGAGGGGTTGGGTTACTCCGGAGGGTCTTGTGGAACCGAAGGGAAGTCGGTAAGGTTTTTTTTCAACTCTGTTTCCTTAAGGTATCCTAGGAGGTTGATTCTGGTCATAACTTCCTCTCATCTCATGATTACCCCAGGTAAGCCCATGAAAGTGGGTATATGTGAGGGGAGGTGTACATTATAGGTGCTATCAGATTGTGGTTGCGCTTTCTTTGGGAAAAGTATGATGTTTTCAAGTTTATTGTTGCCATGCATGGGATTTGGGTATATTATTGGTATCGACATGCATCATATTATATGTTGATATATTGATTGTCTATATTGTTTATGAATATACATGTAAATGCTAATGTGGAGTGATCTTGAAGATGAGATAAGCCTCCCCTAAAAAAAAATAAGGTATGTGTTTTATTATGGCATCTATTTGTTATTCTAACATGATATACTTGTAGGAAGAAGAGAATCAAGGATGCCGAGAAAAATGGTAGAATATAGTTTCGTGATTCGCCCTACATATCAGTTAAAAAGCAAGGAGATGAGTACTCTCCTGGTGTAGTAGATACATTAAGGATCTTGAGGGAAGAGATCAAAATTTGTAAGGTAGATAATGACTGGTTGGTTGAGGTTCAAGAAATACTTGCAAGGTCTTAGGAAAAGCAAATAGAGTTTTATGAAATGATTCTTTAGAGCTTTTTATAGTTGCAGAAATGTAGACATATGAGGATCAGCCAAGAGAAAGAATAAAATACTAATGGAACCTATGGTAGCAGGTCTCAGTAAGGACACATGTTGGATAAAGGGGACACAGTTAGAGGTGGCATACCATTGGACACACCTGACAGGAGGACTAGTATGTATGGGCATCATTCTAGTTTCTCTTCCAGGAGACATCATCATAGGCATCACTGTCATCATCCTTATAGGATGGGTGAGTAATTTCCTAATGAATTAAAGAAATTCAAGCCACCTAAATTTGATGGAAATATGAAGAAGTTATATGATGCATAGGCATGGTTTCTTAGGATGAATAATTATTCAGATTTCATAGTCATACAGAGTAAATGAAAGCCAAGATAACCACTTTCAGTCTTAAATGGAAATCATACATTTGGTGGGAGGATGTAAAGAATGTTAAAGGTATTTGAGAGGATAACTTAATTTTGGATGAGTTTGAGAGGCTCTTCAAGAAGATGTACCTATAAGAAAGGTACTCTGATGCGAGATATAAGGATTTTTATGAGTTGCAATGGATTCCATGATAGATGATGAGTATACTAGCAGGTCCTTCGAGTTTTTGGGATATGTGCCTTACCTCAAGGAGGAGAATTCCAAGGTTGAGAGATTCATTGATGGGATACTAGTAGCATACAAAGACCAGATTGAGTTTAATGAGCCAAGATCACTATAAGAGTCCATTCGAAATTTGAAGCATTATTATGAGTAGTGAAAGCATAAATTTTGGCCTGAGCATGATTTGAAAGGAAATGAGAAAGATAAATGAATATTTCCACCAAAGTCGGGAAGACCTCAAGGTGCAGGTGAGAAGAAAGTGTGGTTCCTTACAAGCAGTTTAGTATAGTTGAGAAGGGGTGTGGATCACAGCCTAGATAGAAGCAGACTAGAGGTGATGGTAGAGCACCATTGTAGTGTTAGATATGTGGAAAGGATCATTTCAAGAGGGATTTTCCGCATTATCAAGGTGGTAGACCTCATATATATAGCTATCAAGAGGCACAAATAGTTGGGGTTGTGGTCATAACATTCCTCAGATTTATGTAGCTGTGGACAACGGGTAGGCGAATCACCAAGCATCTATCAGAGATGGACGGTAAGCTTTGTGATCAATTTATTTCTATTTTGATTCATCCTAGAGCTAATTATAGTTATCTTAATCCCGACTTGGTGGATAAGAGTGTCTTGGGAAAAGAAGTGCATGCAGAATATTGGTTGGTTCAGTTGGCTACAGGTATGAAGAAGAGAGTTCACCATTCAATAAGAGCTTGTGCATTTCAGTTAAATGGTATGAATACAAAAACATATTTGAATGTACTGACATTGGGATCGTATAGCATGATTTTGGGTATGTATTGCCTTTACCTTCATAGGACCAAAGTAGAATGTTATGACAAGGCCATCGAGTTCCTACATGATAATGGAGAAAAGATAATTTTGTAGGGAGAGAATAATCCTACATTAGTGAGGATGACCACTGCTATGGAGGCTAAGCACAGTTGTAGAAAAGGTTGAATTATGTTTGCAGTGCACATTTCCATTGACAAGGGCAAGGATGTTTAGGATGCAAAAATCTTCCAAAGGTAACCTGTATTGCAGTAGTTTCATGATGTGTTTACAAAAAATATTCTTGAGTTACCTCCTCACAAGGAAGTGGAATTTTCTATTGATTTGGTACTAGGGGTGGCACCAACATCAAAGGAACCTTACAGGATGAGTACGCCAGAGTTATTTGAGTTGAAGTTGCAACTAAAGTAAATGCTTGACAAGGGGTACATTAGAACGAGTGTATCACCTTGGGGTGCACCACTATTGTTCATGAAGAATAAGAATGGCACTCTTAGGCTGTGCATTGATTACAAACAGTTGAACAAAGTGATGATCAAAAACCGTTATCCATTTTGGTGGGTTGACAACTTGTTTGATCATTTTAAGGGAGCAACAGTGTTATCTAAGATCAACTTGAGATCAAGATATCGTCAAGTACGCATTAAAGAATAGGACATCTATAATACCACCTTCAAGACCAGGTATCGGAATTGAGATTTTGTTGTAGTTCCATTTGGTTTGACTAATTTTCAATCTACATTTATGTGTTTGATGAATAGTGTGTTGCATCCTTATTTGGAAAAGTTTTTTATTGTATTCATTGATGACATATTTGTATATTCTAAGAATGAGGAAGAGCATGCCAAGCATTTAGCAAAAATGTTGAGATTTATAAGAGAGAATTAATTATATGCTAAGCTTAACAAGTGCAGTTTCTTCCAGAAAAAGGTACACTAATTGGGACATGTTGTCTCCATGGAAGGCATAGCAGTGGATCTATAAAAGATAAGTTCCATCATGGAGTGGGTAGCTCCTAAGAATGTGGAGGAATTCATATCATTTATCAGATTATAAGGTTACTGCATGAGGTTCATCAGGAACTTCTCACATATTGTGTATCATATTACATCTTTGCAGAGGAAAGGTAAGAAGTTTTAATGTATAGAAGAATGTCCAACTAGTTTTGAGCAGTTGAAGGATTTGTTGACCAATGCTCCAGTTCTTAAGATTGAAAACCTAGATAAATAATTCATGTTATGTACACATGCTTATAAAATAGGACTTGGTGTATTTATTATGCAGGAGGGATAGGTGGTATGTTATGACTCTAGGAAATTGAATGAGCGTGAACAAAATTACAAGACTCATGATCTTGAGTAGGAAGCTATTATTCACATGTTGAAAATGTGGATGAATTATCTTCTTGGTAGGAGATTTGTATTGTTGAGTGATCACAGTCGGTTGAGATATTGGTTTTACCAACCAAATCTTAATGTTAGGAAAGCTAAATGGTTTTCCACCCTTAGTGATTTTTACTTTGAGATCAGATACATCAAGGGAAAGGAGAACATGGTTGTAGATGCTCTCGCCAAGAACATACAAGTGAACCATATAAAAGCTATGAGTTCCTATGGGACATACTTACAAGGTCATATCTTACAGGAAGGAAAAAAGGATAAAAAATATGTGAAGCTCAGGCATAGGTTACAACAAAGTACATGTACAGTTGCAAGTACAGGTGATCGAGATGCATACTATCATCTCACGAAAGATGATTTTGTGAGATTTAGGGACATGATATATGTGTCAAACAAAAATGAAATCAAGAATCTTATCTTGAGTGTGTTTCATGTTAATAAATACTCAGGTCACCCAAGATATTAGAAGACATTGACGACGGTGAAGAATTTTTATTATTGCTTGAATCTGAAGAAGGATGTGGGAGAGTTCATGGCTAGATGTTTGGATTATTAGTAGGTGAAGGTGGAATCTAAGAATTCATGTGGTCTAATAAAGCTTATTGTGATTCCAGAATGGAAATTGGAGGTCGTTTCCATGGATTTTTTTACAGCTCTTCCAAGGACAATGAGGCAACATGATTCTATCATGGTTGTGGTTGACAGGTTGAGCAAGGTGGCTCACCTCATTCTAGTGAAGACTAGATAATCATCTAGTCAGGTGGAACATGTCTTCATCAGGAATATTGTGAGATTACATGGTGTTTTGAATAAGATTGTGTCAAAAAATAACGCTAAGTTCACTTCCAAGTTTTGGAAGGAGGTGTTTGCAGGTTTGAGGACATAGTTGGCCTTTAGTACAACTTATCACCCAGAGACACATGAACAAATAGAAAGGGTCAACAGGATCCTGGAGGACATGCTGAGGATGTATGTCATGCATCAAGAGAGGAAATGGGAAGAATACATTCCATTGTTTGAGTTTTCATACAACAATGATTATCAGGTGTCACCAAGGATGAGTTTATTTGAGGCATTGTATGGGCGGAGTTGTAATACTCCCATTAGCTAGAGTGATCTAGTGAATAGGTTACTTATTGGACAAGATATATAGGTAGAAATGGAATAGGAGATGAATGTTATAAAGAAGAATCTAAAGGTACCGTAGAACAGACAAAACAGTTATGCAGAGAAGCATAGGGAATTTAAAGAGTTTCAAGTTGGGGAGCATGTCTCCTTAAGGATTGGATCATGTTGAAAGTTGGAACCATAGTATTACGAGCCTTTTGATATCCTTGAGAGGATTGGAACAATGGCTTATTGACTTGCACTGCCTCCAACAGTGAAATTCCATGATGTTTTTCATGTTTCATTAATTAAAAGGTATATAAAGGATGTTAATCATGTTATTTATTGGTCTGTATTAAAGGTGAAGCGAGAGGATAATTCCAGCCAGAACCTCAGTGCATATTGTTGCAAAAACAACTCATTCTCAATAATAGATCCATTGAGCAAGTTAAAGTGCAGTGGAAGCACTTTGGGCCCGAAGAAGCTACATGGGAGATGGTGGATCAGATGTGGGCTATGTATCCTTCATTGTTTTCCAGTTGAGGAAAATAAGTTTTAGTATTGTACATATTTATGTATGGTTTCTATTGTTAATACCACCATGAGTTAATTTATAAAGCTCCAATAAGTGGTATGGTTGTTATATTTTCATGTTGCCCCGATGGTTTTTTCTTTTGAGCAGGTTATTCATTATACATACTTCATTGAGCTAAGTTATAACATTCCATGGGCAGTATTTTTGTTTTTTAGCAGTTTTGCTGAGGTATAAGTGTGGTTTAATACCTAGGATGGTGTTCACTAAGGAGGAGGGTCCTGTAACAGACCCAGGTTAAAAGGCCATATAATAAAAGTTAATAAATGCTAAAATAAGACCACGGTTAAGGGACACTTATTCAAAGTTGAATGTTGGGAAATATATCCTAGTGGGGATCACAGGATGTGTTTATGGCTAAGGGGAAATTTGAAAAGGAAATGGATAAGGATTTGAAAAGGAAAAAAAGTATTGTTTTCACATTTATTTATGAATATAAAATAAATTAGGAGCAAAGGAAGGTGAAAGGTCATAGATTGCATGTAAGGAGGAAATAGAAGGAAAATAATGGAAAAAAAATAGAGACCACATTAATAAAAATACTTATGAGGATTAGTTGGTACCTTTTGTCACTTCAGTTTTGGAGATTCAATCTTGAAAAATAACATAAGTAATTTTTAAGTACCCAAGATATAAATATCAATGGGGTTGCAATTTTAACCCTGAAAAAAAATTATTAATGTTAACAATGTTACATTTTTTTCATTTAAAAATTTGTTTTAAACCCTTTTTTGTTTTATTAATAATATTATTTCCCCCACACATATATACATATGCTATTCAATTTGGCAATATATTTTTTCCCTTTTACACAAAAATACCACCTGTGGATGTTTAACGTAGGCTTGAGCATTATACAATTTGATTATCAGTTTAAGTATACCAATGTTGAACATCATCAATCACACATCGAAATTTGAATATATGAGAACATCAGAAAGTCATGAATGAATAATGGTTCATAATATACAAATCAGCAATTTGTTTTGCATGGTAGGGTTTCTTTTCCACTTTCAAGTGGAAAGCTCAAAGGCCTAGCAACCTCAAATCGAGTTCCACTCCACTATGACATGTAGTTTTTGTGTGTATTTTATGGATTTTCCATGGGTTTTATGGCCTACAGAATTTCAAGTGCCGTAGCACTAAAAATCCTCTTCCCATTGAGACCCATGGTCGAAGTTGAGCTCATAACTCAGAGGATCATACTACAATCTTGAGGGCTTGGAACCACATATTGTTTTTCCATCCATCTTAAACTTGCGAACAAACTATTTTTTGTCATGTTTTTTAATTTGTTTTAATGTTTTATTACTTGCTATTTTTTTTTAAATTTGTCTTTTTTGTGTTTTTGTTTTTATTTTTTTTAATGTTTGAGTTTTTGTTTTCTTTTGTATTTTTAAATTTATTTATTTATTTATTATTTTGGTTTATTTATTATTAATTTTTCTCTACATTGTTTGCGTCGATGCTCAACTGGCAACCCGATCCCATTATGCGCAATTTGATAGTTGATTTTAAAATTTTCATCATAATGAATCGATTCTACCCACAAAATGTGTCAATTTCATGGTTGGTCTTTAAGTTCTCATTATAATGAGTCAAGTTAACCTACACTGTCTGTCAATTTGATGGTTGATTTTCAAATTTGTGTTGCAATGTATCAAGTTGTCGAAGGCTAATATTTTAAAATCCCTATATATTTAACATTTAAAATATAAATTGATCTTGGTATAGTAACTCTTTAATTCAGGTGTTCATTTTTAAAGTTTTTTTAGTCATAAAATTTTTCCATAATTTCATGCTTGAAATATTTTGAATTTTTTTTTAAGTCATAATCTTTGGTTTTAATTCCATGGTTGAAAAATTGTAAAGATTTAATGTTTTTCTAAGTCATGATATTTTGATTTTAATGCTATAGTTGAAAACAATTATAATTATTTTTTCTTTAGCAGCATGACTAAAAATTGTTGGAATTTTAAGGTTTTTCAAAGATGTGTGTTATAGTCGCTACAACACCCTCTGAAATTTGGAATCAATCTAAAATTTCAGAGCCCCAGTTTCTTTTTATGGCGTGCATGAGGACAAGTTCACCACTAACCATCAACCCTAGGCCTAAAGGTTCCACCCTGGGTAGGTAACCTCAAATCAAAAGTAGTTTTGGATGATTGATTTTTTCTTCTAAGTGTGGTTGCAAAGTTGCATTTTTCACAAATTTTGATCATGCGTGACTTAGCGACCTAGCGACCTATCCTAGTTGCAAGTCATAAGTCGCATTCTCTTCAAACTTCAACCTTTCATAACTTAACGACCTAACGACCTAGCCAGGTTGCAAGGTCACTAGGTCCCAAATCCATTCAGTGGCTAACCTTTGTGACTATGCAACTATGCAACTTAGCAACCCCCCAAGTCCCCAGGTCGCAAACGTACACAAAAAACCATAAAATGTGACCTTGTGACCGCCATTAAGGCTTTCACATGTGACCTCTTTATATATACAAGGGTTGCATCGATCGCATTCGACCTACGCAACGCAGCTTACAAGGTGTCTGATAGACCAATCGGAGAGCATTTTTCTTCTAGGTAAGTCGTCGAGGCCTCCTGCATTTTACTATTTCATCTGACTGCTTACCCTACCAAATCCTCCCCCCTTAGCTAGATTATTAAACATCTTAGGCTCTTATCAGTAATGCCCCTCCTTAGACCGTCTTTCCTTCTAAAGCTCCTTTTTCTTCCCTGCTCATCCAATCATGCCCAGAATAACCCTGACCCTCCTGACTGCCCTCTGTACCTTGTGCCTCTATTCCCAAACCTCTTGTCACCTCATCAGTCCTAATTTCCTCATTTTTCATTTTTTTATTCTCCATGTTTCATGAAGGTCGTGCAGTCTTGTTTCACCCAGAAAATCCCTAATGCGACCTCGTGACTTTACGACCTTGCAATCTTCTAACCTCGTGACCTGGTCACTGGGTCGCTGAGTCACAAAATCTCCAAGTCACTAAGGCCAGTGCTTCCACACATATGCGACTCGGAGACCCTACGACTAGGTCGTCAGGTCACATCCCCTACACTCTAAGGCCTTTGCAACCACTACAAGTCACAGCTACATAAAACTTCCTAGTGTGACCTATCTTATTGGTCACTCGGCGTCCTGAACTAGCCAAGAAATTAGTTGGTTTAGAAAAGTGATTTTCTCTATCATATTTTCGCCTCCATGTCGTTTATATTATAGTGGGATTTTTTCTTGACCATGCTAGGTGATGTTGAAGTTGAGCTTGATTTCTTATCTATCTCCTCAGCCTCAAGATACATGGGGCCTCTAGCAATTTGCAGATGGCACAAGAGCCCAGAAATTGATCCACGAGAAAGTGATATTCCTCCAATGCTAGCTCCTACCTACGGAGACAAAGCTTATGTCTTTGGAAAGAATGCTAATATTTCTTGATATGACTCGTACCAAGAATTCGCAAAACAGTAATTTCCAAAGGACCTAGCAGACCACCACATATACTTACAGGTAAAAAGGTCCAAATTTCACTACATTTTATATCACCCTCCAATATTCCCGTCTGCAGAAGTCATAGACTGGATTTTCTAAAGAAGAGACTCGAAATATTGGGTGATAAGAGACTCTGCCCGAGTAGCCTTTACCAACCTTTCCCTGGGGGACGTCGAAGTATATTACTCGCCACCTAGCAAAGAAGAAACGTTTAACGCCCGATGGATAGTGACACATGATGTGCCAGTGCACAACACCCTAAAGAGCTGGTGGGAAGACCCTGAGAATTTAAAGGGGAAGAAGGTTCAAGAACATAAGACCGAGGGTGTGAGAAGGGATTATAGGCTCGTCGTAGCCATCACTACAAGGAAAAGACCCTCTAGTGGATTTTTTTGAGGAACCCCATAGAAAAATACCCCATACATCCATTTCTAGTGAAGGTTACTAGAGGAGGCTGGTGGGCAGAGGGTTTTGCGGATGGTTTCTTCTTGGTGCGCTTATCATTGCATGTTGCCCCGGTGCACTCGAACCGAGAAAGCACCGGTTCAGACCAAAAAATTGGCACATCGGACACTGTGCACTCCGTACACACTCGTGCAGTGTGTCTTATTATTCTATAGCACTGGTGCATCATAGATATTCCGCGTCGGTTTATTATAAAACACCGTGCTAAAATCGAAACCACCTGGTGTGGTAGAAAGAAACTGCACCGGTACATCATAATACATCGCGCAAAAACACAAACCAACTGGTGCGTTTGTAAGAAACAAAATTGGTGTGCCTATAAAAAATTTGCACCAGTAAAGGGTTATATTAAAAAAACAATTACGGAAAAATAACCCAGATTTTTTAGTTCTCCAGTGCTTCTAAGCTCTCAATTACCGGTGCATGCCTTACCATAGAACACACTAGTGTGCATGAGACATTGGCACACTGGACATCTTGCGTGATGTAGACACACATCTGAGACCTCCTATTACTATAATTCACTGGTGCTTCACCAGTCTTCCACGTCGATGCATCATAAAACACCGCGCCAAAACATAAACGCGTCGGTGTGTTCTTATCCAAGAGCATCAGTGTGCCGATAAACCACATGCATCGGAATAGCGTTACATAAAAAAAAATTAAGGCCAAAAAACCGATGCTTTATGAATATTCCGCACCAGTGCTTTACATATTTTCCGCCCCGGTGCATCATCAAAATTTCGTGCCGAAACTGAAACATCCCAATGCGGTGTTAAGGAACCGCCCCGGTGCATTATAAAAAACGCGCCAAATTTGACACAACCCGATGTGATTGTATGTAAGCGTACCAGTGCACCTATAGAGCCCTGCACACCGGACCAAGGTTAAATAAAAAAAAAATTGTGGCCAAAAAACTTCATTTTTCACTTTCCTCAGTGCTCCAAAGCTCTCAAGCACCAGTGCCATTTCCCCTTGTCTGAGCCTCCATGACATCGGTGCTCTCATTGAACCCATTGCACACACTACTACTCTGCATTGGCCACCAATCTCCAGCTTGCATTTTGAAAAACGGTGGGAAAATTTTCTTTTGCAAAGTTTACAACCAATATGCCTCCTCGACAGCGAAATGTACAGGTATTTTTCTAGTTTTTCCATAATTAAGCCTTTCAGCAGATTAGAAATTGAAATAAACTTAAAAATAACCATTAAAATATATATATATATATATATATATATATATATATATATCATGCGGTGCGCCGGATATGTTCTGCTCGCACTAAATAGCGGTGCTGCCTATAAAATTTACAGGTCGCACTGCCACTGGTGCTAATGGTATCCGCACCATTTCCAGGGCGGTACCGAAAGGTGCCCTGAATAATTTTAAAATAAAAATAAAATAAAATAAAAGGCAGTGCACTCATTTATCCAGGTGCATCGTTGACCATGGGAATCATAGTGTGGTGCGTTGACGGAATTATTCACCCTGGTGTATGTCAGCGCACCGAATTCTGGATTTCGAGAGGGTCAACAGTGCAGCCGGGTAAAAGACCGCACCGTCAGCTATGTAATTGTCATTAATTCAGTGCGCTGACATGAATATACACATCGGGGCATATATGTCAGTCAACGCACCGTTATTCTAAACTTTGGTGAAGTTAACGGTGCTTGAAAAACAGACAGCTGCACCGAGGCCGGTGTGTTGTATTTCATTAGGAGCACCAGGACCGGTGCTCTACATTATTAAGATGCACCGCGACTGGTGTGTGACTCTTTTTATGGCGCACTGACTTGTTTATTTGTTTTTTTCTCCAAATATATATATGTTTATTCCTAAATACATGTATGTTTTAATAATAATAAAAATATTTAATATGGCAATGATTCAGAGAGAAGAGGAGGAACAGCACCAACAACAGGCTGAATAGTATGACATGACTCACTAATGGGAGGCCTGAGAGAGGGAGAGAGATGCATACCCTCACCCTATTACTGTAGATACCCAATATATCCTTAGGCAGGTAGGCCTCCTCAAGTTCTATGAGGAGGCTACTTCCCTAAAGGCGCACAGTGTGTTTTTGAGATATCTTATCCGCGGGTGGAATGCCCACAGATAGGATTTCTAGGTTGGTCCTAACCAGTGGTACACACCGACTAAGGATGATATTTATTTTATTACAAGACTCTCGAGGAGAGGGGTGGATTTTCGCTCCTTCCCAGACGTGCCAACTGGTTGTGTAGCAGGGAGTCAGTTAGTTTACTCCCAGAGATATATTGGAGCACATGTATTGTCTCCTTCAGAGTTTTAGGTACCTGGAGGTCAGTTACATATAGGTGCTTTTGGTAGATAGGACATGCAGTGCCTCTCCCTTATCATTTCGACCATTTCGCACAACACCAGTGACGGGAAACGCATGAGTTGCTTGCTTTTATATTATGTTGATTCTTTAGTACAACAACCACGAATTGTTAGGTGGTCTGCCATTTTTTTGCGGCAGTTTTGTACGGCCTTAGATAGATATCGTACTCATGCAGAAGGGAGGGTCAACTTCACTTTTTCTTCAGAGTTTTTTTGTTTATTTTTTGAGAGGTTTCCAGAGATGAGACCTAGTTTTTTTCAACAGCCTCGTAGGCCGATGTTTGAGGCCCAGATGCACATGTGGGGGTAGATGATGCTCAAGAGGGGAGACACTCTATTTCCAGCTAGGGTATCACATGATTCACTGGACTTACTAGCTAGTGTTGATGAGTTTCATCCCTTCATTTTGGTCTCATGTCCTTATGCTGGCTTAGATTGGCGAGGGTGTCCCAACATCCTCTTCACAGTTGATGAGCCACTAGATGATAGAGGTAATATTACTGTTTTATTTATATTTATTCTAACATGTTCTTAATTAACTTGTTTTTATTGAATTTTGTAATGAAATTTTCTAATTGTTGTTGTGTACTTGTATATATTTTACAAACATTGGCTCTTTTGATGGTGAGGAGATGTCGAGTCCACCAAATGATCCAGGTGTGGATCTTGATGATGACGATCAGGATATGGCTGATGTCAAGCATGATCATGATGAGCATGAGGCTGGTGCAGCAGAGAGACATGCTCCTGCTCATCATGGTGCACCGGTGTCGCCTTTTACTAGGCGTGGTTGACCTGATACTAGATATAGGATGGAGTTGGCCAACCAACTCTGTGCATTGATTTTTGATGCGGGCTTTAGGCCTGCTCATTACAGAGACATACAGGCTGACAATAGGCTATTACGGATGTGGAGAGGCATGCAGTGTGACATGTACAGCCTGATGCGGCATGTCGTAGGAGATATGATAGTTGTTACACAACTCAGGAGCACTTTTCATAGCTATAGGCGTAGTCGAGCCACGGCACGTGATGGACATGATTCTGCGAGCAGCGACTCACATGAATCTCATGATTGTTCACCTTGCAGCGCACCTAATGAGCATGATGCTCCACTGGCAGCATCTGATAGTCATCATGGAGATGAGGCTAGACCATCGGTAACGTCCAGTCAGCAGCCTACAGCTACATCCATCAGTACTAGTCATGATGATCATGAGCAGGCTAGACCATCAACCACCGAGGTTGCACTATTCACTGAGAAGGCCTCCACTACTACTTCTCATATTGATATTGTACTACCACCAGTGGATGCATCCATCAGTACTAGGGATCATGATCATGAGCAGGCTCGACCATCGATTGTCGAGACTGCACCCAACTTTACTGAGAAGGCATCCACTTGTAGTACTGCTATTGATGTTGTTATACTACCACCAATGCTTGAACCATAACATTTATATTAAAGTTGTATATTTTTAACATTATATGTGTGTGTGTGTGTGTGTGTGTGTGTGTATTTTATGTTCATGTTGCAGTTGTACTTAATTTTCATGTTGGTGATCATCATGATGTGGCGCATATTGTTAGGTCATGTTAGATATGTTCATTTAATGTTTATCTTGCAAATAGATGTGTATATGTGATAGCATGAGTTATTTGACATATTGACATGTATATTTGATGTTTTTGTTGTGATGATCTTAATATATAATGTTAATTTGATGTTTGAATGTGTTTATTAGTCGAATATGATGTTTGTACGATGGTTATCATGATCATGACAATGTTTATTAATTAATTTAATATTAAATTACCATGATATTTATTAAATATTATGTCATGATTGTAATTGTAATTTAATTTTAATTTTATGTAAAATTGTAAAATTATATTTGTCTTTATACTTATTGTAATTTAAACTATAATTGTATGTAAAATATTTATTAATGTAAAATTTTAATTGTAATTGTAATATTTAATTTATTCTGAAATGATTGTAATTGTATATATAAAAAATAGTAAAATTGTAATTGTATGTAAAATTCTAAAATTGTAATTGTATTTTTAATTGTAATTTTAATTTAATTGTATGTAAAATATTTATAAAATTGTAATTGTAATTGTAAATGTAATTCTATGTAAAATTGTAAATGTAATTGTATATAGAATTCTAAAATTGTAATTGTATTTGTAATTGTAATTTTAATTGAATTGTATGTAAAATATTTGTAAAATTGTAATTGTAATTGTAAATGCAATTCTATGTAGAATTGTAAATGTAATTGTATGTAAGATTCTAAAATTGTAATTGTATTTGTAATTGTAATTTTAATTGAATTGTATGTAAAATATTTGTAAAATTGTAAATGTAATTCTATGTAAAATTGTAAATGTAATTGTATGTAAAATTAAAATTCTAATTCTAATTCTAATCATAATTCATGTATGTGAAATTAATGTAAAATTAATTGTAATTTTAATTCTAATTGTAATTATTGTACTTTTAATTGTATATAAAATATTTGTAAAATTTTAATTCTATTAATGTGAAAATTTTAATTGTATTAATGTGAAATGATTTTATTAAAATATTTAAATTTGTAAATTTGCAAATAATTGTAAAATAACAAATCTAGAATAATACGAATTTTTGTAACATAATAAAGTTTAAAAAATAATGAAAATAAATTCATGTACTTTATAATTATCATTATTTTACTATGATCTTACATACAAAAAAAAAAAAAAACTTTATACAGTCTGGTGCGCTTTTCATCCTAAGACGCACCAGTGTGTCGTATAAATAAGACGCACTGGTGCGTCACAACTCTTCCGCAGTGGTAACAAATAAACAAAAATAATAAAAAAATGCAACTCTATTTTCTTTAAGTGAAAAAAAAAGCAGCAATTTGAAAAATGGGCGGCAAAATATTTTCGAAAATCTAATTTCGTAAAATAATTCTTTAAATACAAAACACTTTTCATTATTTCACGATTTTTGCTAAAATTTTCAGCCAGATATTTGCAGGAGAAAACCTGAAGCAAGAGAGCAGGAGGACACTGTAGAGCAGCGAAATACGTTCGAACAGAAGTATTCAGAAAACAGAAACCAAACCTCTGGTGATTCAAACCCTGTATCATAGAATTTGAAACCATCTCGTGATTAAATTTGATTATTTTTTTAACTTTTTTCTACAATTTTTTACTTTTTTCTGCAGTTTATCTATTTTTACCCTAAACCCTTCATTTTTTTGTTTTTTTCCCTTTCTTCTCCCTGTTTCTATGATTTCAGAATTAGGTGTTTTCATTTTATATTGGCGTCCAACCCACGGGACGACTTACATAGTCGGATCCCAATCCATTCAACCATTGCGTGAATTTTTGAAAAAATGGATTTTTCTTTATCGGTGCCCCCTGCGTACTATACCGCACCAGTGCTCTGTATTATACAGCGCACCGCGAAAGTACTATAGTAAAAACAATGAAAACATTTTTTCTAAATCCATGTGCCAAATCTGAAATAGGTCACCGGTGCTCCATTTAACTAGGAAAGCACCGTACGGTGTATTACACCATTTTTGCGATGCGTTTATAATACCCCACACACCGTTAGGTCTATTACACTTTTTTTTGTGGTGTGTTTACAATAACCAATGCACCATGCGGTGTATTATACTGTTTTTCGGTACGTTGTTAATATCCCCACGCACCAGCGACGGTGCGGACCTTGTGAAAGGCGCACCAGTACCTTGGGATTCATTTTCTACCTGAAAAGTTGAGAATTTATTTATAAATATATTAATGAATGATATGGTATAGGTTTCAGATTGATAAAGAAATGTCTGACAAGAGATCAAGTAACAAAAATACTGTTAACACATCAAGAATAGAAAAAAAGACAAGTTCTTTGTAAATTATTTATAAAAAATATTATTTTTGAACTATATGTAAGTTTAACTAATATGTATTTTTTACTGTGTATCACGCAGAGCCACAAAATGACGAAGATTGATATGATTATTTCTAATCTAGGACTAGAAAAGCGTAACATTTTAATGGAAAATTTACAAAAGGATGAATCAGGTGAATGAAAAAATACTATCGATCCAATATGAGTTTCTTTTTTTAATTATCATTAATAATATACTTAAAATTATTAGATAACATGTGTCAAACAATCTACTAATTCACATCTTTTTAATGTTGTACAGGGACCAACAACTCAGAAAAGGAATGTTGTGCCAAGAAAAGAAAAAAAATAGAACATGCAAATGAAAATCAATTGCTCCTTAGCTCATCTGAAGTGGCGTTGGAAGTTAACGAAAGGGGAAAAACTTTTACAAAAGTTTGAGGGATCTAGTGGAACGAATGTATAGACGTTCTTTCCAACAAAAACAACGTGCTTCAAATGTAATATGTAATCATTAAATTTTTCGATCATTAGGTACAATAAATAAACAATTTAGCATTAAATATTAATTTTCAAGAATCTTCTTGCAGAAAAGAAAATAAAATGGAACCCATTCAACACATAAAACAGGACGACAAGGAAGAAAATTGTTGATCTCTAAGTTTGTGAGTAATTGTTACTTCCTTATAACAACTTAACTAGATTTCATTTTTGTATTTTTTAAGTTGTTTTACAAAAATCATCATTGAATGTCTTCAAAAAAATGTTAACATACAAAGAAGAACCATCAGACGAATTGATTGAAATTGGGTTAAATATGGGTTGTGAGTTTATGTTGGCATATTAGAATTTAATTGTGGGATTTGTAAGCATCTATCGATCTTGTTTTACTGAGCTCCATCTATAATTAATAGAACAAAAACATATTTTATATTAAATATATGATTTGTTATGGGGTATAAAACTTGCAGGAAATAAAGTATGGAACTGCGCCAACAGATGAAATTTTGAAAGATGGCATGGTACATGGTTTTGAAAGAATGTTTAGAATTTATGAGTCAATTGTTGCTATGGTACGTCATTTTTCTTTTCGATTGACATTGATGTATATTATTTAATATTGCAATTTTCATTATTCTCACCAATGTATATACACTCATTTCAGTTTATTTTTATGTTTGTAGATGGAAGGTGAAGAAGAAGAAAACATTCCTGAAAATAACCCAAGTCATGGAAGTAGCTCTAGCAGTGACAGCAGTTTAAGCAAAAAATGATGATCACTGTGTTTGGATATCAAAGTGAGGCATTTTATTTTTTGAAATATATATGTCTGTGAAATCAAACATTTTGTTTAATGTAATGGACATAGTGTCCCAATTGATGGACAAAGGGATACCAATAACTGTCCCATTTTGTATGATAAAGATTGATATATATATATATATATATATATATATATATATATATATATATATAATCATAAAATATGTTTTAATTTATTCTACTGCATTCTCCATTGTCATTCTCAAATGCACTAATAAAAATTTAATTCATATGAATATTGTTATAAGATATATATGTGTCGACTTTTGATGAATAATGAATTTTAAAAACCCACAATAATTATAATATGATATAACAAATTAATCCAAACATCACATTCAAATGCATTAATAAAAATGTAATTATTATGAATACTGTTATAAGATGTGTCGACTTTTGATGAATAATGAGTTTAAAACAATCACAATAATTGGACTTTCACAGGTCGATGTTTCTAAAAAATACAACATGAAAACTGGTGTGTGTCAGTAATTGTACACTAGTGCGTTTATGTGTCTATACGCACCGATGCTATTATACAATCTATGGGCACCGCACAAATACTGATACCAGTTATTGATATCGGTTCATTTGTGTGATACTGCGCACTGGGCCGTTTATGTATTTATAATCACCGGTGCATTTTTACAATCTATGGGCACCGCACGAATACCGATACCAATTATAAATCTCGGTGCCTTTCTGTGATACGGCGCACCGGTGCATTGATACAACCTATGGGCACCACACAAATACCAAGACCAATTAGAATGGCCCCGTGCATTGTATGACCAACACTATGCCTGGTGCAGTTTTACACCTAAACGTCTCGGTGCGTTGGACTAACACAACCCTGGGGCGCCGTCAGAATGTACGTACCGGTGCATTAAAGGCAGAGTAGCACACCAATGAAAAAACATCCGTAATAACCTCCGGGCGCCAATTTTTTTTAGTTGTGTTGAATTTTCATTAAAAGCTCCGCAAAAACCTCCGTAACCATAAATGGATGTTGTAGCAAATGTTTTTTTGACAATTTTGGCCAAGTTTATAACACTAAAAACCTCCTTTATAACATCCGCTAGAGGGTCTTTTCCTTGTAGTGCATGATGTGCCAAATATATGGAAGGATGGATTCTACAACCTTCAACGGGGTGTAGGTCCCTCTAATCCACGTAGTCACTACCTACAGCACTCGCTTCAACTAGGACCAGTTATTAATCTCTGCTCTAAGGGAAAACATATCAGCGGCACAAGTGCCAGAGAAAAGGTTTGCATCAGAATCCTACATGGCCTCCTACCTATTAGATGCAATGTTCTCACGATGCCATTTTGATTAGTGGTTGCATAACTGGGATGCAACGAGCAGAGGTTTAATTCATAAGGATTTGAATATTTTCTTGGATTCTAGATATAAGCAAGATATCAATCTGATCTGTGAGAATTTCATCACTGCACTATATCATCTGCTCTTCCGGGAAGATCCACCTTGCATGTCTAGAAGAGCCATGGAGACTTTCATTAAGGTAGTTCACTAGTTTTCCATCCGAGAAGGCACTCTCATCAGGGTTTTTGGGTCTTTCAAGTAGCCCCATGAATTGCCCAATTTTGTCACCGATAAGCTACTGCTGCAAGAATTTTGCTACCATATGGCGAAAGTTTTTTCTAAAATTTTGATTAAAGGTAAGAAGAAACCATGACCTACCCTCCCACTCACCATTGGTGCTTACACAGTCAAATATTTCAAGGAAGTGGAGGCGAAAGCCGAACACATAAATCTTTTTCATTTCGTAAGATTAGATTTCTGGTCCTATGACCCATAAAGGATCGTTCCTGCACACCGCAAGCAGGCTAAGTTCAACTGGACCTATCAACACATGGAGACAACATTGGAGGATGAAGTAATAATCTGGTATAATGCACTCAGGGAGGAAGCCCCTAAAGAATAATTTGAATTAGATGGAAACCAAGGATATCAGTCTCAAGATGATCTAACCCTGCAGGATAGAGTTTCCGCCATGAAGTGAAAAATACTGATAGGAGGAGCTTCTACTTCTCAGCCTAAGAAACCCAAAAATACCTCAGGCAATAAGTCTCATGAGAATCTGCATGAAGAAGGAGAGAAAGAAACCATGGAACAGTGAAATTCCAAGAAAAAATAGAGGGAAGAAGAAATTAAGAAGACCCAAAATGCTTTGGCACAAGAACAAGCAGAAGAGAGTCAAAGGAAATAGGAGGAATAACAACAAAAGAAATAGTAGGAGGAGGAACAACGAAAAAAGCAGTATAAATAAGAACAAAAAAAGAAGCAAGCAGAAGAAGCACGCAGGAAGAAGGAAGAAGAAGAGAAAGAAAAATAAGAAGAACAAAAGAAAAGGGAAGCAGAGAAAAAGATGAAACAAGAACAGGACAAGGAAGAAGCAGAAAAAGAAGAAAGGAAGAAGAAGCCTGAAGTGGAAGGAAGAGACAGCCAAGGAAGTGGAAGGAGGTGAGTCATAACCTTTACAACTCGAAAAACGAGTAGATATGCCACCGATCGATATACCCCCGGTGATTCCCATGACAGGCAGACACTTCCCTTTCTCTGAGTTGGGTCTCTCGCGAGAACAAGAGGATGATGTACTAGATTTGACAAAGCTATCTTATGATCGATACACTCACAAGATCAGGTAGGAAAGGAGAAAATTTCTTGCCCAGAACCTAGCCGAACCTCTGGCAGTTATGACTGAGAAGGACATGGTCTTGGAAACCAAGACAAATCCTATAATGATTTCATCTATCGGGATTACTTTCATAGCTGCTACGGGAGATAACATCAGCAGAATGAGCAGGGAAATCCTACAAATACAAAATAGGCTTCGTATAGCTGAGCAGAGGGACATTCAAGAAGAAGAGGAGAAGAAAGACTTGGAAACCGAGAATCAAATGCTTCATCTTACACTCACCCAAGCTGGCGGACGACAAGATGCCATTCATGGAGAACTGGACATCATGAGCAAGACCATGGTGCAAGTCTATGAATAGATGATGAGGCTAAGGCAAACAGTCGCTCCCTTGGAAGGGGTCTAGGCATAAACGAGAAAGAAGTTTTCCCAGCTAAAGGAGGCCTCCACGGCACTTGAAAATATATTGGAATGGTATGATAAGTACTCGCAAGCCCCTTTTACTCTACCAAAGAGGGATTGTATCTGCACCCAAAATGAAAAGGTACAGATGTGGATGAAGTTACAATCTAGAGATAAACTCGCAAAATATGTAGACAAGGTGATGATCGCATACAAGAATCTCATAAACGGTATCGAATCAATGGCAGAAATGCATCACATACCCTCCATGGGTACATTGACCCAAAAAAAAGAGTTGAGAAGAGGTATTGCAAGAAATCCAGTCATTTCTGGATCTGATCAGACATTCATCCAACTCAAAGGACCTCCCAGTTACCAAGGAAAACATTACACAATATGTCATTGAGCCTGTCAGGATCTACACAAAGATGGCTTCACTTTCTAATCATATCAATTCAAAGAATCGTATTCTGGTCCCAGACGCTCTTGAATGCTTACACAAACTCTGGGAAGACATGACTCAACTCACCCTGATCACCGCCAAATATCAAGCCTGGCAGACGTATCTCAAGGAGCATCAGCAGGTGGAAATATATCACTAATTTTCTCCCCTGAAAATCAACTGGATGTCAAGGGTTGTACATCTAAGGTAGCAAGTCACAAATATAGCTAGGTCGCAGCTCGCGACCCAACCTAGGTCGCAAGTTGCGGGTGCTCCCAAGTCATAGGTCATCCCAACAGTCAGGGAGACGAAGGGACGGGGGTCACCCAAAAGTCATTTTTTCTCTATATGTACTCCCTTGGGAGATATTGTAATAGGCTTTTTTTTGGACTCCAGAGAGAGAGATAATTGCATAGGATTGAATGTATGTTCCAGGAATGAATACAAAGGATTTTTTTGGATCTCATTATTGGATCTGATGGAGGCTTTTGTGTATTAACGCCATGAATATAGTCATTTTTAATGAATGATATTTCCTTTAACTGATTGGTGTATATTTTTGTTTATTCATTGTTTATGTATTTGAGCTCCCTTTGATATGTAGATGATGTATGATGGTTTAATGTAGGGATATGTTAATGACCTGGTTTTTTGATATATACCTAAATCTCTTTTGAAATTTTCTTAGATGATTGAGAGGCACTTGATCAGAGTGAATTGTTTCTCATCTGCTCAAGTGGGTCTCCGCGCAAGTATGGTGTTAATGAATTTTCGTTAACAATACCTCCCTTGAGTTCCATGATTTAAATTTCACTCTGCTATTTATGGTATTTCATTTAACAGGGTACCCATTGACCACCAAATTTGTCTTATTCACTAGCCATACATTCCCATAGTTGCAAATCTCCTCTCCATCTGAGAAAAGGCATGTCTCTTACTATCATGATGCAAACCGGGCCTACATATCGGATGGGATCCCTACCACAAACGGTGTAGGTTTTAATTGGGATTTTATATCAGGGAGATCCCCTTACTATTGGAAATTCACTTTTACTCATCAACAACATGATATTTTATATTTAATGTCATGCCTGAAAATCGTTGGAATTTTAAGGCTTTTCAAAGTTGCGATATTTTATCTTTAATGTCATGCTTGAAAACCGTTTGAAATATAAATTTTTCAGGGTCATAATATTTTATGTTTAACATCATTATTAAAAAATGTTACCAATTTACCCTAAAAATAAAAAGACGTTATTCCAACGTAAACACTTTTCATTTTTCAAGTTGTCTTTTGCACAAAATTATTGGTTTTTACTTTCATTTTAAAAAAATGTTGAAAATTTACCCTGAAAAAAAGGTGTTATTCCACCACCAACACTTTTCATTTTCAAGGTGTATATTGCACAAAAAAAATTGGTTTTTACTACCATTTTTAAAAAATGTTGAAAATTTTCCCCAAAAAAAAAGGTTATGCCAGCATCAACACTTTTCGTTTTCAGCCTATTTTTCCATGTTTTTTTGGTGTTTTTTCCTATAGTTCATAATTTTAGGTAATATTTCTTGGTTGATCAGTAACTTAGTTATATAATTTTCTTTAGTTGATATTCATTCAACACATATATTATTTTTTTGAATCAAATCAACCCATCCTTTGTGAGGAACTATTCCTTTTCCTTTTAACCCTTGGGTTGTGAATGTAGATTTTCTTTTAATTTCTGATATTTTTCATCTTGATTCCCAGTTGCTTCAATACTTTCCTTGAGATAAATCCCATAAGAATTTGTGCCTGATATATGGAAAAATTGCACCCTTTTTCTGAGTGCATCAACGACTCCATTCTCATTTCCCTTAATATAATTAATTTCTAAATAAAACTCACAGATCGTCGCCAACCATCTAGCTTTCTTAGCATTTAGTTTAGGTTTATCAAACAAATACTTTATTCCTCCATAATCAGTAATTAGAGTGAAGCTTCTGCTAAGGAGGTAGTTCCTCCACATATTCAATACATAAATGATAGAATCCAACTCTAAATCATGGGTTCCATAGTTCTTCTCATGCTCATTTAACTTTCGAGATTCATAAAAAACTATTTGGCCTTCCTGCATTGAAAAATCCACCGAGTCCCTCTTTGCAAGCATCTGTCAAAACCAAAAAATAATGTTTCAGGTCTGTTGTTCTTAGCACTAGTGCATTGATGAGCACTTTATTCGACTGATCGAATCTTGTAGCACATCCAACTATCCATTCAATCTTCTTCCCTTATTTTGAAATATAGTGAATGGATAACTCATCTTGTAGAATATTTTGATGAATCTCTTCTAGTAGCCTATCAGTCCCATAAAAGATATAATCGTAGTCAATTTATTCAGCATTAGCCATTCTATGATGGCTTTGATCTTCTCTATGTCAAAAAATACTCCCCCCTTGAAACAATATGTCCCAAATAATGGATTTGTGATGAGAAGAAGTCATATTTACTATGTTTTGCATAAATTTTGTGTTGTAATAATAGTTTTAACAATGCAACTAAATGTTCCTCATGCTGCTCCATGGTATTTTAATAGAACAATATGTTGTCCATAAAAACCACTACGAATTTATCCAAGTAAGGGCGCAACACATTATTCATTAAGAACATAAAAATTGTAGGTGCATTTGCAAGCCCAAAGGGAACTACCACAAACTCATGATACCCCGTATTTGGTTCAAGATGTTATCTATGGATGTATTCAACTTTAATGTGCATTTGATGGTATCCATATCTTGAATCAATATTGGAGAAGATTGATTCTCCCCTTAGTTGATCAAATAAATCATCAATCTATGGCAAGGGGAATATGTTCTTAATGGTTACTTTATTTAACTATCTATAATCAATGCACAACCTAAGTGTGCCAACTTTTTTTTCACAAATAAGTTTGGAGCTCCCCATGGAGACATAATTTTCCTTATGTAGAATTTTTTCCACCTTTATTTGAGTTGTATATTTAGTTCAATTAGCTCTGGAGTGCTCATTATATGTGGAAATTTGGATGTTTGGTCTTCCCCTGACATTAATTCAATGGAAAAACCCACTTCCCTATCAGGAGGAAACCCTGGAATTTCTTCAGGAAATACATCTTGAAATTGGTTTAAAATGGGATGCTTCATTAGAACGTATTTTCCATCACCTTCAACACTGATATTAGCTTCATTGGTGATGTTAATTTGAACAGTAAATAGGATTCTACTATTCTTGTGACTTCTTTTGGCTTGCATGCCTTTCATTAACATCATGGACATGGGTTTTAATTTCCTTTACAATATATTTTTTCTCCCCGGACCCATCTAACCATTCTATATATTTATAAAATCAATCTACCTTGTTGTGAAGCATATACAACGAGTCCATTCCTAGTACTGTGTTGTACGCTACTAGTGGTAATACGTTAAAATTGGTAATAGCTAGCATGTCATTCAACTCTAATGGGCACAATATCAACTAATGATCCACTCTTTTCTTTTCTCCTGTGGTGAGTTGGACCTCCCAAGACTCCTCATGTGATTTCTTGGCCAAATGGCATTTCTTCACAATTTATGGGCTAACATAGGTATAGTTAGATTTTGGATCAATTAAAATAGAGACAGTTTGGTCACAAACCTTACCTTACATCTCAATTATGCATGCTTGATAGTCGACTTATCTGTTAACCAATGCTGAGTAGACCCTCGAAATTCTCTAGGCCACTTCTTGGACTATTTCGACCTCCTGGATGTTGTGTAAATTTGACCCATAATTTCTATGTTGTGGTTAATCATTCTTTAGATGATTTCACATGCAATTCAAGCATGTATGTGGTCCTCTACCAAAATTATTTATCTCTTCTCTTATGGGTTGGTTAATTCAACCTCTATTCTCAGGTTTTAAATTTATCTTGGGGTTGGTTCTAATTTTATAGGGTTGGTTCTCATTTTCTAGAGTCGTGCCTTACCTTTTGGTCTGTAGCTTGTGGCCTCCACCCTTATCCCCTTTTAATTTATATATTAGGCCATTTATTGCATTCCATTCACTCTTATATTCTAGTCTATTTTTTGAATGTTCATAATAGTTCTTGAATTTTTGAATTTCATATTCCAATATTTGTGCCTCATTCAATTCAATTTTTTCTTTAAAGGACTACGGCACTCCATTGATAAATCTCGGAACCTTTTCCTTTTCCTCCTTGAGGCAAGACACATACTATAATAGCTCTAGGAATTTAGTAATATAACCCTCATCAAAAATATATCTCATTATAAGTTCATAGAACTCCTTAGCTTTGTTATGACAGATATTTTCTTCTAAAACATCCTTCAAATTAACCTCAAGATAATTCTTCTTTTTTTATTATTTTTCCACATTTTAAATGTTCCCACCATATTCCAGATTTTCCTTTCAGGCTGAGAGTATCCACATTTACTTTAATATTCTCAAAGTATTCATGAACCCTTGAATACTTTTTCATTTCGATTAGACATGCTTCAACATATTCTACTTTCTTTACTTCACCGCCACATATAGGAGGTTTTGATTTCTTAAATTTTTTTGGTACATGTTGATGCAGCCTTGGTTGTGTTTACCCACTTCTACACATATAAATGTGTTTTCAATTAAAACCCAAATTGAAATAACCTCATATGCAGAAGCTTTTGAACTTTCCATATCAATTATTAATTAAACCATAATAAATCACCCACACATTACAAACCAAATTCATATAATATGCATTGCATATACTTTCCCCAAAATCACATTTCAACCATTTGTTGTTATAGTCATTCATCAGAAAATTTCTTTATATTTCTAAATCAGAAAATACTCACCTTATGGAAATTTGTTTCCATGTATTTGACTTTGGGTTAATAATACAAAAATGCCAAAAAACATTAATATATACGAACCTACAGTTTACCTTTTCACCATAAACTGTATACTCCACGAAGATTTAAAACTCAGAATGGATGTAAGCCATCCATCTCACCTCTATACAGTGCATGCCTCATTTAATGTATCATCATTCCCTTCTTGTGGTTGTTTCATTAACAATGCACTACACTTTATTCTGTTAAAAGCATTAGTTGTTACACTGCTCAATTTTGTCATTCCTACTTCTACAGAAGCTCGCAAATTTGACACAGCTAAGAATAAACCAGACTGCAAAGACTGAGAAGCACTAGAAATGGTAGAACTATCTACTCTTCCATTAGCTATGGCTTTCTCTTTTGGGTTCTTCCCAAATATTCCAGAAAAATTAAAGTTCCCCTCTATTTTCTTCGGCCTAGGACATTTCTGGTCAAGTCCAAATCTATGCTTCAAAAATATCTCTTGTGTACAGTCTCGGAATTTCACTTTGTTTGCAAACGTGAGAATTTCCTTGCAACCAGGAGCAGGATCACGAGGCTTCTTTGTAACCCTATCATAATTGGTTGGATCACAGTTTGTACTGAGATGAGACTCCTAGGTTATGTTTAGATCCTCATTTGGACCAAGCCGAACTCTTTTTGAACACATAGGGCAGACCAGGACAGTGACATTGAGTTCATTTGCATTTGGGCAGTGATGCTAACTGTATGTCTTGTGCTCCAAGCAAAAGACCTGTTGCATCAATCACAGTCGAATGGGAGGGAATCCACGAGCTTGTAGTCTTCGATGCAATTCACCTTCAATTGCATGAGCACTCCCCTATTTATACTATTCTCAGCCTCTGTTCCTCTTCTATGTGGAAACCATCTTAATGGTTCCATTGACTCAAAGTGCCATTCACCATTGCTTATGATTTTTCTTCAACTCTTCAACGCAACTCCTCCGCATACTTGTCAAAAACACTTCAAGTAAACTATTAATGTCTATTCACTGAATTACAATTTCTATTGTATATTTCTCCATGGTTTTTCATTCAACGTATAGTTTCTTCTGCGCCATCAATCTCACAGTTTGTTGGTTCCGAATAGAACACAGTTCCACTGTTGAGCTTTATCTTCAATTCCATCAGATTTGTACTCCTTTGAATCTATAGTGTTTTTCAGGCATCAATTTCTAATAGCCCTTTCACACTAATTCCACCTTGATCTCTCACAAATTGATTTTCCCTTTTACTTCTTCTCAAGCCTGTGCCCAATTTACTTACACAATTGTGAATATCAATCTATAGAATCACATATGTTCAAAGATCATTGATCCATACTGATGATCGATATTCATTCTACGCAAACCACACAAATTGTTCAATTTGTAAATGAATACTTGACCATTTAAAACCACACTCAACCTCTTTTCCTCATTCACGTCATTATTCGAGTTCGAATACTCTATTCATTCATTTCCTTCATTAAAACTCAATAAATCGGTGCATACAATAATTCAGAAATCAAATTTCTCTACATATACATATAATCAAATAATTACAAAAGACCTCTTGTCTCTGGCCTGATATTCTAATCAAATGGCCTTCCTCATCTTTTTACCTGTAGGCTTACAAAACAAATCCAGATCTATCTCTTCCTACTCTACTTATACATATGCCTTGAGGCTTACAATTTATACAACTGGTTATAAAACCAATTCTGTTTTAGATCCTTAACTTGCTCAACAATTTCCTCAAAATCCTCTCATTCCTAAAATCTATCCTTTATCCCTAAGGATCCTCTTTAATCCCCTAAAATCATGAAACCAATTCTAACTTAGGATTTATAATTAATTTACAAGTCTCTCATTCCCTATGGATTCTCAACTACCCTATTTCTCCCATGTTCTCCAATCATTCGGGAACATTTAAAAATCCTCTCAATAATTAATTAATTCCTAAAATATCACTCAAAATATTAATAATTACTTTATTAAACCCTAAGTATAGATCCTCTACTTTTCCAACTCTCTTCTTTGAAGATATAACTTTATATATAACTCAACAATCTCAATTGTGGTAGAACTTGGAAACTTTACATATCTTTCCATACCTTCACTTGTTGTTGACCAATCATCGGATGGCCCTTCTTCCTCTGCTTCAATACTCTGTTGTTTATTTCCATGAGACCCCTTTGTTTCCTTTTCTTTCTGAGATCTTTCTTTCTCAACATCATTCTGAACAGATTTCATATTCAACTTCTTCTCCTTAACAAACTTCAAAGTTTTTTCAACATCTTCTGATGTACCTGCAATCACACACAAATCGTTATTTTTAAAAACATAAGACCTTGTGGTCCCACTTGATGCTTCGATCATCATATCTCCTTGTTGCTATGAATCCTTCATTTGATTCAGTTCCTCTGTAGATTTCTCTTTTGTCACGTGATTACTTTCAAAAAGCAATGGATAATATTCTGACTCACATATCAAATCTTCCTTTACATACTCATTTAAACTGAGTAACTCTTCCTTCAATTGAGCATTCACTCTATGCTCCCGCTTCACTTGCAATCTATGCCATTTAACTTTCATTTTCATACTCCATCCATATCTCTGGTCTACTTTACTTCCCTGTAACATTTCCATCAATAACTCAAGATGGAATTTTATCTCAGCTCTCTCTCTTTCAATCTTCTCTTGACTCGTTCTCTTGCCATTTTCCTTGGCATATTCCTTCTCCTTTCTTCTATTGTGGTCTTCCTGAGAACCTCTACAATGACCTTCAGTAGTCGTATTTTTCTTTATCTTCATGATTTCCTCACTTATGCATTATGACCTTTACTAAAGCCTCTGCAAAAACAAGTCCTCCCTATTGCCACTTGCCTCACCAATCCTTTTCTCTGGACTTGGTCTTTTTGCAAGCACTGGTTCTCTATTCTCTGGAACCTCTTAAGAATTCCTCTCTACTCCTTCTAGGCTTAAACTCATCTGCACTTTTTAATAACACAACTGTCCTTTTATCCAACATCTTTTGGAATTCTTCAAGGTTCACACTTTTCTTTCATTCAAAAACTATTACTAGTCTCCTTCATCACTACTTTTAAAATTGTGATCTTCTTTTGATAATATTTTCTTCAACTGTCTGCAACCTAAATTCTGTAAATATCATCTTCAAACTAGAGTTAAAATAAAACATATCATCTCACCTTAAATATCTTTGTGTGACCTTGTTCCATCTCTCATCCGCATTGTATCTCTATGTGCTACAACCTTTCAGATTCAAAGTCTGATCTCCTTTTAATTTCTCCATAAAACATGCATTCTCTTCCATTCTCATTTAATTTAAAAACTTAATCCTCAAAAAGCGCTATTGTCGGCTTTGATACCAAAATGATGCAGTCTTGGCTGCGTTTACCCACTTCTATGCATATAGAATGTGTTTTCAATTAAAACCCAAATTGAAGTAACCTCATATGCGGAAGCTTTTGAACTTTCCAAATCAATTATTAATTAAACCATAATAAATCACCCACACATTACAAACCAAATTCATTTAATATGCAATGCATATACTTTCCCCAAAATCACATTTCAACCATTTGCTGTTATAGTCATTCATTGGACTATTTCTTTATATTTTTAACTTAGAAAATATTCACCACATGGAAATTCGTTTCCATGTATTTGACTTTGGGTTAATAATACAAAAATTCCAACAAACATTAATATATACGAACCTACAGTTTACCTTTTCACCATAGACTGTATACTCCACAAAGATTTAAAACTCAGAATGGATGTGAGCCATCCATCTCACCTCTATACAGTACATGCATCTTTTAATGGATCACCATTTCCTTCTTGTGGTTGTTGCATTGACAATGCACTACTCTTTATTCTGTTAAAATCATCAGCTGTTACACTGCTCAATTTTGTCATTCCTACTTCTGCAGAAGCTTGCAAATTTGACATAGCTAAGAATAAACCAAACCGCAAAGACTGAGAAGCACTAGAACTAGGAGAACTATCTACTCTTGCATTAGCTATGGATTTCTCTTTTGGTTTCTTCCCAAATATTCCAGAAAAACTAAAGTTCCCCTCTATTTTCTTTGGCCCAGAACATTCTTGGTCAAGTCCAAATCTATGCTTCAAACATATCTCTTGTGTATAGTCTTGGCATTTCACTTTTTTTTCAAACGTGAGAATTTCCTTGCAACCAGGAGCAGAACAACGAGGATTCTTTGTAACCCTATCATAATTGTTTGGATCATAGTTTGTACTCAGATGAGACTCCTAGGTTATGTTTAGATCCTACTTTCGAACAAGCCGAACTCTTTTTTCACACATAGGGAAAACCAAGACAGTGACATCGAGTTCATTTGCATTTGGGAAGTGATGTTGACGTTATGTCATGTGCTCCAAGAAAAATACCTGTTGCATCAATCGTAGTCGAATGGGAGGGAATCCACTAGCCTACAGTCTTCGATGCAATTCACCTCAAATTGCATGAGCACTCCCCTCTTTCGACTATTCTTAGCCTCTGTTCCTCTTCTATGCGGAAACCATCTTCACAGTTCGATTGACTCAAAGTGAAATTCACCATTGCTTATGATTATGCTTCAACTCTTCAATGCATCTCCTCCACATACTTGTAAAAAACACTTCGAGTAAACTATTAATGTCTATTCACCGAATTACAAATTTTGTTGTATTTTTCTCCACAGTTTTCATTCAACGTATAGTTTCTTCTACGCCATCAATCTCATGGTTTTTTGGTTCCGAATAGAACACAGTTCCACTTCAAGTTGTTCCTTCTGTTGAGCCTTATCTTCAATTCCATCAGATTTGTACTCCTTTGAATCTATCGTGGTTTTCAAGCATCAATTTTTTATAGCCCTTTCACACTGATTCCACCTTGAACTCTCACAAATTGATTTTCCCTTTGAATTCTTCTCAAGCCTACGCCCAATTTACTTACACAACTGTGAATATCAATCTATAGAATCACATACGTTCAAATATCATCGATCCATACTGATGATCGATATTCATTCTACGCAAACCACATAGAATTGTTCAATTTTTAAATGAATACTTGACCATTTAAAACCACACTCAATCTCTTGTCCTCATTCACGTCATCATTTGAGTTCGAATACTATGTTCATTCATTTCCTTCATTAAAACTCAATAAATCGGTTCATACAATAATTCAAAAATCAAATTTCTCTACATATACATATAATTAAATAATTAAAAAATACCTCTTGTCTCTGGCCTGATATTCTAATCAAATGGCCTTCCTCATCTTTCTTCCCGTAGGCTTACAAAACAAATCTAGATCTAGCTCTTCCTACTCTACTTACACATATGCCTTGAAGCTTACAATTTGTACAATTGGTTCTAAAACCAATTTGTTTCAGATCCTTAACTTGCTCAACAATTTCCTCAAAATCCTCTCAGTCCTAAAATCTATCCTTTATCCCTACGGATCCTCTCTAATCCCCTAAAATCATGAAACCAATTCTAACTTAGGATTTATAATTAATTTAAAAGTCTCTCATTCCATATGGAATCTCAACTACCCTACTTCTCTCATGTTCTCCAATCATTCGGGAACATTTACAAATCCTCTCAATAATTAATTAATTCCTAAATATCACTCAAAATATTAATAAATACATTATTGAACCCAACTTATTTAAAAACACAAGACCTCTATGTCTAATAAAATACAACTAGTTTTTCGAGCCTAATGCTCATGCATCACGTGCTCTCATTTTCCCTTGTCATAATTATGATGATGATGATGGTGTCTATTACTATCACTATGTCATTGTCTCTAGTGGTTTGTCCTCTGTTCTGGGGTATCCAATTGAGTACCTCCTCTTAGAGTGTCCTCAGTTGAATACTTATATTACCTTTTATTGGATCTTCTCTCATCTTCTCCATTAGTATTTTCTTCATGTTTGTGGAAATCTACATGCCTCTATGGATAGCTCCACACTCATGCTACTTTTGCCTCTGTAAGTATAAGAGGCTATGCAATATGACTGCATTGACTTCTACTTATCTATCTTGTTCTTTGACAAGCCTTTCATTGTCAGCCTTGCAACTTATGATTTATGCCCTTAAAATCATAAGGGTATCCAATAAATCAGGAGAATTTTTCTCTCTTCTTTATTCAATCATTGTTTCTTCTTTCTCATGCAGTGAGGGGTTAGAACTATATGCTACCATCTTATTGTCTATTCCTTGGCCCATTGGTTCTATGTTGTACCATCCCTTTCTATTTTGGCGGTCATTGAAGCTCATCTCTATTGATAAACATGTCTATTATGTGTTTTCATAAACACACACAGCTATTAGATTCTAACAAAATTCATATACACAATAATCATTATAAGCTTGGCTTGTTGATGGAAATTTTTTGATGTAAAGTTAGTTTTTCATTTCATTAGTTAGTGCATTAGTATTAATAAAATAAAATACATTATTAGTTCCATGCTACATGCATACAAGGATACCACATACTATACTCCATATTTTACACAAAATCAATCCATAAAAATAATCAAGTTTCTAACGCTTATCATGAGGCTTTAACGTTTCAATGAATTCTAAAAGTCTAGTGTTGAACCTTCACTTGGTTACTTCTACAATGGAGACTGTCGAGTCTAATTCTTGAACCTAGAGGATTTGATACCACCCTACAATGTACCCCCATCTATCCCCAGCCCCAACTAAGCATAGGAGGAGGTAGTTACTATACTGACCCAATCTCTATGATCCCATTATGGAAAGGGTTCTAAATTGTTTTACCTTTTCTAACTTATTTAAGAGCTAAAATGGAGACCATTGCTGCATTTTTCTTGTTGATACCTTTCTAACTATGTATTTTTTATCTTGATCTAACTTGCAAATAAAAATATATGTCCATTAGAATATAGATGACTTCCATCCTTGCCACATCATCAACGCTTTCCACATGGTCACCAAGTGATGACCCATATGGAACCTTACATGGTTGCTCCACCATCGTGGCACCATATGTGGTTAAGTATGCTCCTCCATGTATTCGGAGGTCACCTCACCTACCATTTCGAAGGTAGAGTTCTAACCCTAGGTCCCAACCTCGACCTAGCCGACTAGTATGAACCCTGACTTGGCCTGAATTTGACCTAGCCCAAATTTGACTTGGCCTGACTACCATTCTTTTGTTAAGCTCTGAAAAAATATTCTACACAATTGGGCTATCGAGCCTGACTATCCCATCCCATAATTAGTAGTTCCCACCTGCCTAGATTAGAAGTAATCATTTGGTCAAGTTCAATTCATGCCAAAACTTGACCTTTTCAACTAGCCCTCATGTCCCCCAACATGGAGAGGCATACAATTAAATTCAAGCTTGTTTTTGAACCCTTTTCTCTTATTTTGTTTTCTCAAATTTCTAGCTAATCTCACGAAGGCCGAACCCCCATGATTTACTAAGACTTGATTTTTTAAATCTCATGTATTCCTCCCCACACTCCACGACCATGGAATCCATGGCTCGTTACACACAAGTGATTAGTAAGGATTGCTAAATCACACAATTAATTATTTTCCCCAACTCACTGGATCAATAGAGACCTTGGGTTGTATACTTTCTGATTAATATACACAAAATAAGAACCTTAGTTCCCTTCACGAAATCATAGGGAATTAACCTGTTTCCTCAATCACGTCATAAATAAAGATTCATGTCTTTATCAGTCATACCCATAACATATATAGAGGGATATCCACAACACATGCCAACCATAAATTCCATCGAAGCTCATGAATACATTAAGATATTTAGGTATCCATATGAACTAAAAATCATTGATATTCATGCTCACACAGTTTATGCAGGAATTCAACCATTCTTTCAGGCATACATACAATAAATCTAGTATCTATTAACACAAAAGAATTCAAATTCGTTAAAATAACATAAGCTTTTATCCAACATGATGAACATGTACATTTCATTCAAACATTAGGAGCATAGTTAGATACTTATACTCCGTGGAAAAAATATTAAGAACTAAGAGTGGGACTTCGACTCTCCACACAACCTTAGACACATTGAGTCCAATCATTTATTGCAATAGTCACCCCGAGCCAGATTCCAGAGCTAGGGAGGGAATGCATAAATTGTAAAATCAATACTTCTGATTGAAATTGGGCCTCCAAAGGTAACTCGCCTTTAACCACCAACCAGTCAAAATTTAACACAAGGAACGGGAATTCACTTCCCTTATTTTTTCTCAATGACCCTTAGTTTCTATATGATATATATTTCTAACTTAACCAACTTCAACTCTAAGGTTCTTTATGGCATACAAACTTGTATTTCAATAGTAAGAGAAGAGTGTTTTTAACTTTTTGGGAAGGTTCATCAGTAGAAACGTTACCATGAGAGTGTGGAGATCAGTCTTCCAGGTATTTCAGCAGTGAATGAAAGCACCAATGCTCCAACCCCATGGCAACACCAAGTGGTTCATTATACTCAAGAGTAAATGATTTCCTCCACCTCCTAGCTAGTAGGTTCATTAATTTATGAATTTCTCAATGGGTTATTCAAACCTTGATAAGCTAATTATAGTGGTTTCATTAGCCTCAAGTGAATCCACTACTCTATAAATAATCCATCCAACCACACATAGTGGTTTCATCGTTTGTGCTTCCAAAAATAAAAAAACTCCCTATCAAAATTAAATTTTACAAGTGGAAGAAGAACAAATCAAAATAGAATGAATTTAGTAACAAAACACAAAACAAATCAAAATTAATAGCATTTTACAAAACAAAACTGAATATGAACTAACTACTCCCATCAATGATCTCCTAAATAATTATCTCCTTTTCTTCAAATTCTGATGTTTTCCCTTTCCTAGTGTGTATTGGTGTTGGCATCTTCTACCGTGCACAAAGGCACTTGCCTCTTTCGTTGTGTGTAGAGTTAATTTTCATTAAATTCTCTTGTTGAAGGCTATCAATCCAATTTCTAGTCACGTAGGCATAAACTCTTCATTTCCCCCATTAGTATGCTAACAAAACCAAACTTCCATTTAATTCTCAATATTTCTCTTGCATATTTTTCGACGAAGATGGTATGGTTTTCCAACCATTCAATTTCCAATAAAATTTATCATGCAACCATTTCATTAAATAACAAAGTATGACACTAATATTAACCTGGTCACCTCAAGAAAATATCCTTTCCCAAGTCTGGAATCAGTGTGCCAATTTCTTAGTCATTTTACTTTTAACAAAATAGAGATAATATTTACAAGAAGAGGGTAATTTTACAGGTTTTTCACAAGCTTTATGTCTAACATTATAAGTTATAAAATAATTTTTTATTTTACTTACCTTTTTTCTCCATGACTATTTCGATATGTTGTAGCCTAGATATTCATAAACATATAAAGTAACAAGAGTAGTGAATTGCAATGAAGAAATTATTCTTATCCCAATGTGAAAGGCCATTGATTTACAACTTTTTTCAAGTCTATAAGAAGGTTTCCACTCTACAATTATCCTTTTATCAATGTTAGTATACTAGCGGAGCTCTTGATGAAGGTTGATTCAAATATTTTTGTATGAATTCACCAAATCCAAGTTGGTAATTTTAGAAATGAAATTAGCATAAGTTACATTTTTGGATTTACTTAACAAAACAAATATTTTATCAATGTTAAGATTCGTAACCCTACTAGAGAAAAAAAAAACCTTGAGAATATTTAGTTGTTTGTATCTAGCTAGATATGTGTTGACACATCCTAATTCTTCTAGGAAATCATCTAACTGGTCGATGAAAATGCCAACAAGAGCATTGGATGAAGGAAAAAATTTCATAACTCTTATATTATAGATAATGTATTCTAACCAACCCTTAATATTCCTTAACTTGGAAATAATTTTATTTTCTAGTCTCAAAAAATCTCAACTCAAAGGGATCTATTGGCTCTTCTAATCTACTCTAGAGGTTAATTTTAGGCACTACTCCAAATGTTTTTTAATATAGATGAAGAAACATATGATATTTTTTTTATTATGATGAAAATACTCGCAATGATCATAGGTGTAAAATGGCGATACAAAGTTTAATGATAATTCTTAATCTAACACGGCTTTAGCTATTATTTTCATGATTTCCTATTCATACTACGATCTTATTTTCTAGAATAATTCCATATAACTTTTTTAGAAGAAAGATAATGATAATAGATATATAACTAAAGGGATTTTTCTTATCGTCACTTTTAAAAATTGAGACACTAATTAAATTGAAGATTTTCTAGGGATAAGGGATGGGGATAAGCCCTTCAATTTGTATTATTTCTACTTGTTATCCTTTGATGTCCTTATATTTCAGTTTGTGAGCCACTTTAAAAAAAAACTATGTCTTCTAAACATTATAATTATTTCCTTATGAAAAATGTTTTATTTTTGTCCACATCATTATAGGATTAATAATATTTTCAAGCTAGGAATCTTGTTGGAAACCAAGACACTAATGAGAGGGGGGGAGGGGGAGTGAATCTGTATTGTTAGAAATTTAACAATTAACAACTTTCATTTACTGTGTGTAAGAATATTGAAACACCATTAAACACTTCAGTAATTCATAAGCATAATAGGAATCGACTATCTCAATGGAACACACACATACTAAGTAAATTTTTAGAATTGTTGTTCAATTCATTCATAAGGAAAACTACAAATTTTTGTTACAACTATCTAGCTACAAACTATAGGAATCTACAACTTTTTACTTTATCAGCTACAACTGAATGGATCTACAACCCTAAAAATTTTCTAGCACCCACTAGAAGGAGCACCGACCCCTAATTTTGACACTCACTCGTTCATCTTTCATCCATTTTCATACTAAAAATAATGAATGGATTATATGCATTCAAAATAAAATTATATTTCTCAATCACTGACACCTTCAACAATCTCTATGTATCATTCGAAGCAGTTTTCTCAAACTTGTTTATAAAGAAATTTTGGCTTGATATTTTTGCCTTATTTTTCTTTTTATTGTTGGATGGATTCTTATTTGTTTCATTTTTCGTATTCATTTCAATTTTCTAACTATGTTCACCAAGTTATAAACCTTCAACAACCATATTTTGAATTTTGCATTGAGTTATTTTACTAATTTTAGAAATTATACCTTTTTAACAAGTTTCAGTAGGGCTTTACTATTTTTATCTATAGCTAACTTCAGCTTAACTACCACTTTTGTTGCCAAATTGATAGTTCTGCCACTTTTAGCCTTTTTCTTGGCCCATTTTCTTGCTTTTTTCCATAGGACTAGGTCTCCAGGACTGATGGTTTATCCTTTGGGTGATAAGTCCTTTTCAGCTCTCTGTGGGCCAAATCTCTCTATTAATGACTCCACGTCATTGGTATCCTTTCAATGAGAAAGGACCAAGAGCTAGCGCTTAGCCACTCTAGGAGTTTCCATGGATCTTTATAATCTATTTTCCCCATGTTCTCTGACTACTATATGGCACCATGTGTGGGTGCTTAGACCGTAGCTTTTTCTATCCCAAAGCTTTCATTTATGTGCCCCTTTATTCACCAGTCAGGTTCATGTTTCTGAGCCGAAATGTCCCTTGGGGACCGCCTCGACACTTTTTTAATTGGATACCATTGTCGTGCTATCAATCCTCCATGTCCCGGCACGCACTACCTGATGCTTTCACTGTGTGCATTATTAACAACTCGCCAAGCTATTCGTTATAAGATGAGTTGTCACATGGGGTCAACCATCACAACCAAGATTCAATGAAAAATATCTTGAGGCTGAGTCAGCTCCTTATCATCCTGACGCCAAGTCATCCCGCTAATTCTCTTTCATGTTGCGCCAAAATATTTCAGGCCCCTGTTTGGTGGATGAGATCATGTTGATGTCGCACCTACCACTTTTCGTCCTTTAAGTGGTGACACGTGTCACTCAAATGGGAAATTAAGGTCCCCAAAAACAAAAAAAATGACTGCCATATGTCCACTACCGATTGGACCGCATCATGATGATTTCATTATCTATGGTCTCCAAGAGCCAATCAAATGTTGCCATATGTCCTTTTGGAGGAGAGAGAAAGGGTTATGGAGTCTTGTTCCGCGAGAAATTTTCTTTGTTTATTAAAAAACCACCGAGTTCAAGAGATACCCTTGACACCACTCTTGTGCGATTTGTGCTTTTGGAGGAGACATCGTGGGGTGAGCTTTCTTCGGAATGCTATCACATCTCCAGACTATTTTCCATTTTCTCCTTCTATCAAGTCGATGATCTACTGCACTGAAACTCTTGTTGAACCATTGGGCTAGCCCTCAATAGGCTGAGTTTTCAAAGTGGGCTCCTCCACTCAAATTCCATTGGACAGTGCTTTGGTGCTATATCCTGATGCCTACCACCCAGTCCTTTCCTTTTATGGCCGAAAAGGGTTATGATAGGGTGATACCAGTGAGCTATCACTTCCAGGTGGCCTCCATTCTCTCTATTAAATCCCGAAACTTTAATTTTGTGTGCTTTATCAAATTTGATGGGGTAACTTCATCGAGGTAATCTTATTGAGTGGGTTCCACCTGTTTCCAATGAAATGTATCCCCACTTCTTTGTTGTCGGCCACGTCTACCTGGAGCTTCAGCTAAAGGCTCCACTAATATTTCCACTGAGTTTGAAACTTAAGCCAACTTTTGCTACGTGTCAAAGGCTAACCCAAACATATTTTAACTGTTCTACCTTTGACTAGGGATCATAGAACTTTGACTGGATCTATCTTTTACACCAGGAGGCCATTTTCAGACTTTTACGTACAAATAGAAATCTCTTTCAGAACTCTATCGATCTGAGTTGGTGTCATCTTCATCTAAGATGATCTCTAACTCTGAAACTATTGATTAGTGGTTGTCATTGATTTCAACCCAAGCAGCACTAGGGGATAACCCAATATTGCATGGGAATTTTGACCTACCAAATTAATATATTCTGGGTCAATAATTCTTTTTATGGTTTCTACTTGTCGATATTTTTCCGTTGATATATGGAACGCCATGTAATTCTTCATGGTTTGAGAGATATTCATGTTTGAAGTTTGTACCCCCAGTTAGTGGGCTAAAACCCCATGGGGTTGGGGCATGGGTCATTGAAAAGTCATAATTAATATTTTTTAAGCTCCTAAAATACCTCCCACATTCACTTGTTGAAGCCCCTCTCAACTTAAGCATTCATATAAATTGTGATCTTCATTTCCTCCTTATGCAAGGGATTCAGCCATCTGAAACAGGTCATCTTGGAATTTTCTCTCTAACGTTTTTTCTACGAAGGTTCAAAATCTGAAATCTTTATGAGGTGAAGCTAAAATCCTAAGGAAGCTGCAGTAAAAATTTCAGATCAAGGTGCGCAATATTTTTGGAGATATTATATGTGGAAGTCGGGGTTTTTGCAGGCTCCTAAAATTCATCTCAAAGAAGCGACCTTGGTAAAATCGTAATAACTCTCTCTCTGAGTATCGGATTGGATTTCCATAAAATGTGGCAGATAGTGAACAGTATTTACTTTGCACTCTATTAAATTCAAATCCAAATGACGAAACAGTGACATGTGGCACACCGTACAAGTGCACTCTACTGAAACAATCCATAGTTAGGGCATTGTGAGAGATTGGGTATAACTCTCTCTTGAAGAATAAAAATTGGGTCAGACATATGACATTGGAAAGATGACTCAAAGGACTACTACAGGACCACAAATCAGATATCAAGGATTTGAAATAACAGATATACACCAGATTCAATATCGAACTCCTAGAAGGAAGAAAAAGCTAGATCATGTGTTGTCAACGGTTGCAAAGGACCAAACATTCTACGGCACCAAAGCAAAGCAAGGTGTAGCAGAGGGTAGCATGAAAAGAGCAGCAACCAAGGTGCATAACAGCAGCAAGAATTTCATCATATGAATTCTTCAAGTGGGCAGCACTGCATACAATCATTGTAAAGGTATCATTATACTTAGTCATTGTAAATACATTATTGTACAAATTGTACTAGTATCTATCTGCCAAGGGTTGAAGAGGTAGTGTTGGGAGGTCTAGGATCATCATTAGGTGGTTGTGTCAAAGTTGGGGTTATGGTCTAGTATATCTTCTTCTTCTACATCATTCTATATCATTGTAAAGTGGACCATTTTCCCCGGTACGGGAGTCCATTCTTCTTTTATTCTTCTATAGGGTGGTAGGGTGGTGCTAGGGTGAGTTGTAGCTCATTGGGTGTTGGGGCATCCGTTCAGTTGACTACTAAAGAATCTCGGGCGTTGGAGCATCCATCCAGTGGGAGCTGGAGAAGAATGCTTTTCTAGATTCTAGGAAGTTGGATCTTTATTTTCAATTGGAGTTGAATATTAAAGAATTATTAGAAAAGCATTAGGTGGTTTTTGTCCCGGAGTGGGTTTCCACCTTAAAAACTGTGTGCATTTGTGTTCCTCTTGTTTGCTACTATCATTGTACAAAAACTAATAATAATTGAAGATTAACTGATGCTCTAATTGAAAGGAATATTGATTCACCCCCCCTCTCAGTATTTCCAACAATTGGTATCAGAGCTTGGTTCCCTCAACAGCAGTTTAATAGTTGGAAGGAGGTCATGGAGCATACCAAGAATGGTGTACCTCTATTCAATGAAAATAATTATGCACTTTGGAAAGGAAGAATGGAGGTCTATCCATTGGCGCAAGGTTACGAAGTATGGGACAATGTTCAAAATTGATTTACATCAACTACGAATGAACAAGGTAAGAAGAATTTGGTAAATGATGTAAAAGAAAAGAATATTATTATTAGTGGACTTATTGAACCTTCTTATCATAAGGTGTTGGGTTGTAAAAATACCAAAAATGTATGGGAGAATCTTGAGAATATATATGCAGGTGACTCAAATGTCAAAGAAGCAAAGCTTCAAATCTATAGAGAAAAATTTGAGCAACTCATAATGAAAGAAGATTGCAACATTGCTGCATACTCCCAATACGTTGATGAAATAACCAATACTCTGGAAGGATTGGGAGAACCAGTTGATGAGAAGACTATTATATGGAAGATTCTTAGAACGTTACCAGGGAGATTCAACCCAAAGGTATCGATCTTAGAATACAGTGCAAATCTGGACAAACTCAGCAAAGAGGAATGACATGGAATTCTCATAGCATATGAAATGAGACTTGATGAAGAAGAGGGTACTTCGCATCTAGAAACTGCGTTCATTGCATCTAAGAAAACCAATAAGGATAAACAACCTTCAATTGAAAAGACATGCACCTACAAGTGTGAAGAAAAGGAAGATGATGAAGAAGGTCTTTCGGAAGAAGAATATGCTTACTTCATGAGAAAAATACAAATTGGTAAGGGAAAATTCAAAGGTAAACTTCCATTGATATGTTTTAGTTGTAATGAGGTTGGGCATTTTGCAGCAAAATGTCCAAACAAAAGTAATGGCAAATCAAAAAGAAAGAAAGGCTTTAATAAATTCAACAAGCAAGGATCCAAAAGGAACTTTCTCTCTAAATAAGATAGCTCATCATCCGATGAAGACAATGATAGTGAAGAAGAAGCCAATGAGAGAGTATTGTTTATGGCGAAGCACAATAAGCAAGAGGTATCAAACAATGAAGAGGAAGGATGGACCATAGACGAATTTTATGAGGAAGAAATAAAGCTTATAAAATATCTCAAGGCGGAGAAGATCCGTTCCAAAACTCTTGAAGAACAAGTTCAATGTCTCAAAATTGAAGTTTAAGAACACAAATGCATTGAAGAGTCACTTCAAAAGAAGTTGGAAGAAAGCAACCAAGAAAGGGAAGAATTAGAAGCCGAAGTATTCTCACCGTGTGAGGAAGTGAAGAAAGGAAAAACTATCCAAAACTATGCCAACAGCTCAAGGGCATTGGAAGAACTCATCAACAATCAACGATATTACAACGACAAAACTGGCATCAGTTACAAAGAAGAAGAAGTAGGACCTTCTATAACAAAATACAATGAACCTATGAGATCTGACATGCATGTAGACTTCATTGGACAAGATTCGCAAGAACATCCTTGGAAGAAAATTCCTCGACGAAAATTTCCATCCAGGTACCAACATATTTTTTATGGCTACTGTTATTCATGTGGAAAATTTGTTCATAAAGCTGTAGAATGTCGCACGTACCCTAGGAATGAATACAATTCCAGGAGATCTGTCAAATATGAACCTCCCAGGGCTCAGCAAAACATCAATATATTTGAACATTTAAGAAATAATATTGAATGTTACAAATGTCGAAACTTTGGACACATAGCCAAAGACTGCAGACTTGAAAATCCTCCAGAAGAATCTTCGAAGCCACAAAATGAACAAACATGGAAGAAGAAGAAGAATGATAATTGTGCTCTCACTCTCAAGGCTCAAAAGAACAAATATGTGTGGTATGTTGATAGCGGTTTCTCAACGCATATGATTGGAGATAGAAATAAATTTGTATCTCTGAAAGAGAAGAAGGATGGAACCGTGTCCTTTGGAAATGATGGATCTTCAAATGTTATAGGATCAGGTAATTTCACTCTCGAAAGCAAAGATTCTCTAGCCAATAATGTTCTATTGGTTGAAAACATGAATCACAATCTACTCAGTGTTGGACAAATGTGTGATCAAGGACACACAATACTATTCAACTCCACGAAATGTGAAATCAGGAAGGGCGTGTATGGTGAAATTGTGGCTACAGCAAGTCGAGCTCCAAACGACATATATGTTCTAGATGAAGCAACCAAAGCATGTCTAATAGCTAAAGAGGATGATACAATAATTGGTAGCAATGATGATCGACTAAGTAAGAAGTTTGCTACAAAGGTGCAAAGTGATTTCAAGATGTCTTTACTTGTTGAGTTGACATACTTCTTAGGGCTTCAAATATCTCAGCAAGAGAAAGGAATATTTATATGTCAAGCCAAGTACATCAAGGAAATGCTCAAGAAATTTAAAATGGAAGATTGCAAACCCATCCTTACTCCAATGGTAACAGGTTGAAAATTGAGCATAGATGACTCATCTAAGGATGTGGATCAAAGGTTGTACAGATCTATGATTAGTAGTCTTCTATATGTAACAGCCTCCCGACCAGATGTTATGCAAGCATTTGCACAAGTAGCAAGATTCCAAGCAGCACCAAAAGAATCACATATTAAATATTCGCCAGCATTGGAATATCTTCGCCAGAAGCTTGGGATTCTCCCAAGTTCTCATTAGATTTTCCTTTTTTGGAATATAAAGGGGGAGTGGAAGTAGATTACAGGTCTGTAGAACAGTTATGTGTCAGGGGGAGTGGAATTTTGTATAGGTCTATAGGACGATTGTGTGTCAGCGCAAGTTTGAAGTGTGTACAGGTCCGCAGGATGTTTGTGTTTCAGGGGGAGTTACCCTTTTCCATTGATGTCAAAGGGGGAGAGCATGTTGTAGGAAAAGGTTTCATGATCGTAGGAGGAGTACTTGTGTTGCCATCAATGCCAAAGGGGGAGATTGTTGATCAGTGTTTGTCATTGATGTCAACCCAAGCAGCACCAAGGGCTAACCCAATATTGCATGGGAATTTTGACCTACCAAATTAATATATTCTGGGTCAATAATGCTTTTTATGGTTTCTGCTTGTCGAGATGTTTCCATTGATATATGGCACGCCATGTAATTCTTCACGGTTTGAGAGATATTCATGTTTGAAGTTTGTACCCCCAGTTAGTGGGCTAAAACCCCATGGGGTTGAGGCATGGGTCATTGAAAATTCATAATTAATATTTTTTGAGCTCCTAAAATCCCTCCCACGTTCACTTTTTTAAGCCCCTCTCAACTTAATCTTTCATATAAATTGTGATTTTCATTTCCTCCTTATGCAAGGGTTTCGGCCATCTGAAATAGGTCATCTTGGAATTTTCGCTCTAAATTTTTTTCTATGAAGGTTCAGAATATGAAAGTTTTATGAGGCGAAGCCAAAATCTTGAGGAAGCTACAGTAAACATTTTAGATCAAGGTGAGCAACAGTTTTAGAGATATGATCTGTGGAAGTTAGGGTTTTTGCAGGCTCCTGAAATTCATCTCAAAGAAGTGACCTTGGTAAAATCGTAATAACTCTCTCTCTGAGTATCGGATTGGATTTCCCGAAAAGGTGGAAGATAGTGCACAGTCTGTACTTTTCACTCTATAAATTTTAGATCTAAATGAAGAAACAGTGACACGTGGCACGTCGTACAAGTGCACTCTGTTGAAACAGTCCATAATTAGGGCATTGTGAGAGATTGGGTATAACTCTCTCTTGAAGAATCCAAATTGGGTCAGACCTATGGCATTGGAAAGACGACTTAGACGAACACTACAGGACCAAAAATCAGATATTGAGGATCTGAAATAACAAAGATACACCAGATTCAATATCGAGCTCCTAGAAGGAAAGAAAAAGCTAGATCATGTGTTGTCAAGGGTTGCAAAGGACCAGACTTTATACAGCACCAAAGCAAAGCAAGGTGCAGCAGAGGGTAGCATGACAAGAGCAGCAACCAAGGTGCATAATAGCAGTAAGAAGTTCATCATATGAAGTCTTCAAGTGGGAAGCACTGCATACAATCATTGTAAAGGTATCATTGTACTTAGTCATTGTAAATACATTATTGTACAAATTGTACTAGTGTCTATCTACCAAGGGTTGAAGAGGCAGTGTTGGGAGGTCTAGGATCATCATTAGGTGGTTCTGTCAAAGTTGGGGTTATGGTCTAGTATATCTTCTTCTTCTACATCATTCTATATCTTTTTAAAGTAGACCATTTTCCCTGGTACGGGAGTCCATTCTTCTTTTGTTCTTCTATAGGGTGGTAGGGTGGTGCTAGGGTGAGTTGTAGCTCATTGGGTGTTGGGGCATCTGTTCAGTTTACTACTGAAGAATCTCGGGCGTTGGAGCGTCCATCCAGTGGGAGCTGGAGAAGAATGCTTTTCTAGATTCTAAGAAGTTGGAGATTTATTTTCAATTGGAGTTTAATATTAAAGAATTATTAGAAAAGCATTAGGTGGTTTTTGTCCCGGAGTGTGTTTCCACCTTAAAAAATGTGTGCATTTGTGTTCCTCTTGTTTGTTGCTATCATTGTACAAACACTGATAATAATTGAAGATTAACTAATGCTCTAATTGAAAGGAATACTGATTCACCCCCACCTTTTAGCCCCTCTCAGTATTTCCAACAAAAACTAACTCCAAAGCTCAACAACATTCTGCTTACATGTTTCTCCTTAAGTCTGATTCCTGAGACTTTCTTTCAAACCTGTGCCACCTATTGACATCAATGAACACTTTTTTTCCATCACCTTATTACCATTAATGGAAACATATTTCAACAAATTTTAGGTTTTCAAAAGAATCATATCGTTTCAATTAATTTTGTGAGTTATGATACACTAAAATTTATTGGGATCTAGCAAAGATAGGTGCAAAATATTCTATGTTTTCTAGTGATATAACACCTTCTCCTCTCTTTAATTAGGGGTTTAGTCATATGATTTTAGGGACATGTCATAAGCATCCTTTTTTCCTAATACCTACATATAGGTATTTTTAATGAAAATAGAGGGATTTTTCACAAAATTATGATAAGGTTTTCTAATATTTCCCTTCAAAATAGGCTATTCAATTGTAATGTTCCAAATCAGGAAAATGCTACAACAATGATAATATCTCAAGATATTCTAATGTTTGCAAACACAACATTGAAGCAGCAGCAACACTTAACTCATATAAACATGAGAGAAATCCATAGCCATCTCATTAAATAATAGTAGCAATAATAGAATACAAGATCTTGAGAAGAAATGATACTCAAGATAAGCAATGCTCAACCTCAAGAGACTAGTACATGAATCATGACAAAACCACTACTACACAATGTATACCAAGCTATGACAGCGCAATTTTATAGATAAATTGCATGCTACATATGTCAAATACATGAATATATCAATATATGGCCCAATACAACAATGGGAGTGAAGATCTCAGCTCCCAAAGACTACCTCAAATCAATCCTAGAAGGATTGGAAGTAAAATAGAAAATCTGCAAAATGTCAGAGTTGCTGGGTAGCTGTAGCAACTCAGAAATAGAACTAGATGGAGAGGTTGTAGATGATGCCCAAACTGACTATGCCTCCTCCAATGGATCTTTATAATGAAAGGCTGATCCTTTCACCAAATATCTTTCCCTCCAATAATCTACAAGAGCCCCACTGCAAATGCTCCACTCAAAATAATGCAGTCACTGGATGGAACTACACTATAGGGCTATGGAATGAGTTGGAATTGATGCCAAAGTCTTCAATAAGCTCCAAAATGCCTCCAATCTGATCTCTCGAAGATAAGAGAGACTCCTCCTCTGAAAAATAGTTGATGGAGGTGGTGTAGTGAACCCTCACTGCAACACCCAGCAACACAGTATTATTCTGCTGCAGAAATAATGATGTCTTGATGGAGGATGCTTGGCCTCAAGACTAGATGTGAGGAAAATGAATAAAAATCCCTATAGATACCTCTCAAGAAGGAGAAGGAATCCTAAATAGGAATTCCCCCGGCAATTCTTGCTAAACAGCAAAGAATGTATAATTGTCTGAATAGACAATGTGATGAATAATATAAGCATGAGAAACAATGGTTGCCTTTCCCTCTTTTTAAACAAGTGAAATATCTTTCTCCATGGGCCCCATACATTAGGGTTTCCTCCACCAAATATCTATTTCCTCATTCACATTGAGTTGTCTTCCAAAGTAAGCCACTCCTCCTATGGCAGCGCTATTGACTTGGTCAAACCTGACCTTGTCCACTTGCAAATAACCCTATTCACACATGAGGGTGTGCAAAACAGCTCCAAAGATGATCCCCTTTCATACTATGAGGGATTTTATTGATAATTTCATTATGCATGGGTCTCCTTACCCATTTATTCTCCTCCTAGGTGAAATTAGCAAAAATTAATGTTCCAATTATTTGCATGAAAATTTTGGAACATTACAGTCCTCCCATCTCAAAGATTTCTTGTCCTCAAGCAAGTGCAAGGATAGACTGGAAAACCTCCTCTCAAGGCATGGAGTCTATGGAGTGTTGAGGAATATCTTCCTCATGTAGATCCTCCATCCCCCAAGCAATCAACTATGCAAAATGAGTTACCTCCCAACATGGTAACTCCTGAAAGTCTTCTTCCACCTCTGGCTCCGGCAATGTAGGTGGGCTGAAAATATGATCATGGTAGACTAATTATCCTACCCCACGTTGTCTTCCTCTCCACTTAGGATAAGTGTAGAGTGTATGTTGATCCTGGGCTACACTGACATTTCCTTCAAATGGAAAGATGGAGATTAGATCTCTAAGGATCTCTCCTCCAACGTTATGAAACATGTTGGCCCAAATCATCTCATATGTGATGAGTTGAAGTGATCATCATATGGAATTACATCCATCATATGGCTCACCTCATAAAAAAACAAATGAGCTTTTGTAGTGGCCATACCATCTCCCATGCTCCCTCTAGAACATGTAGTGCAAAGTGTGTGGGAGTTTTCTCCCTCCAAGGACACACTCACCCAATGTGTCTCTCCTCCAATCAACCTCCCAAGAAGATCTCTAGCAATATCAATCAATGGAACCATAAGGAGAATCATGTTGGCTGCCATGTGAAGTAAAGGAGAAGGAAAATGGTCCCTCAAACGTAGCCAACGCAGTTTGACTCTCCACTGCCATAGAAAATAAAATGATGGGTGGCCTCACCACCATTTTCTTTTTGCCCCGATCTCTTCACCAATATGGAGAAAGTGAATGATATATTGTGCAATGTAATTATTTTCTCCATGAGAAATATTCTCCCCATATCCACTTAGGGAGTGATCATCCATAATGGCCTTATGTAGACCATCAAATCTAGAAGGAAGATTATTCCTTCTTTGAGAAAATCCCTGCACATATATGGTCAAGAGATGCATATATATAGACAAATCATCATGCAAATCAATAATACTCTCACCATATGTTTTGCTCATATAAATGGAGTGTCTCATAGATGAGTCTCCCCTCATCCTCAAAGGGAAAAGAGTTGATTGTGCAAACTCCTCCATCTTCTCATTATCCATGGAGTGCCTCCTCAAGTTCTCCAAGTGGTTCCTCCCACAAGAAGACAAGAAATGTATTGTGGGCTTCATGGTTGGCCCATGGTTCCTCCTGAAATGTACAACATGTATAGTAGGGAGGATCGTGCTCCCAATGGGCATACTCAATCTCAGGCCCACTCTCCAATAAAAGCTCCCCATGAACATAAACATAGCAGCAATACATGGAAGCATAGTACAATAATGACAACCGGAGAGTGAATCATAATTCCACCCATGGAATTAGCACAGTGCATCCCTTTCCTGCATCAAATAAAACAAAAACAAGTGTTCTTCCAACCACTTGTTTGCTACCACAATCATTTTACAAGATAGAAATATGAAAGTACAATTTGGTGCCAATGGTGCACACCAAGAATCATGTGGCCTCTCCCACAAACCACTAATGAGATAGCCAATCTCAATGCTACAAATGGATTCAAGTACATAATTATACAATATGAAAGAAGGAATAATCCTCCTTGGTACAATATGCTGCTCATAAAAAGACAAGAAGTACAAAACATAAGGTGAAATTGTACATCCTCCATTATGTACTTGAAGACTTGAGCTGAAATGGCTCAACTGAAAATGCTTCCTCACTCCCAATGAGTAGGAAGGTGGTTGTGACATCCTCACCATCATCATCTGAGTTATGCATCTCTCCATATGCTGATGTATGTCCTGTTGGATGCCCTCCCAAATGAACTCCTCTGCCAAGGCAAGATATGCATCAAAATGCATGGAAAAGAAGTCCTCATATGCTGCATGCAATAGTTTCTCCTTGAGCTTAGAAGCTTTATTCAAGAAGACTCTGTCATGTGAATAGATGACCATATCCTCCACAATGTATCTTTCATCTCTCTATGGGTCATCAAGAGTCATACATGCATCAAGATCCTTGGAGTACTCTACCAAGAGCTGAGATCTCCAGTAAGGATCAATCCTCCTAAGAGACGGCGTTGGTGATCTGGCATGTGTAGCTCTCCTCATGTTGTTGTCTGCCACTTTGACATCCTCCATGCCAAATTTCTTCTCCAAACTCTTCACCTCTCCAAAATCCAAGAGCGGTGAATCCAAAGACAAAATGTCTCTCATCGATGATAGATCTGGTGGCCTCCCTGGTGGAATGCCTCTATGCAGTGAGACATCAATGTCAAGAGAGGACTGCACATATGGTTGGGAAATCTTTCCCTTGCTCTCACAACACAATACAGTATACCTCCCCTTTGCACTAGCTCTCTGAAATAGAGAAAGGTGTCTGCCTCTCATCACATGATGTTGCTCTTCCTTCCTCCATTCGCCTTCCAGCTGCAATATTCCACAATCATGTTGCTCACTTATTGTGCTTGGACCTCCATGTATGAGATCCTAGGGACTTCCTTGCATAGCTGCAATAATCCCTCTAGTTGGAGCAAGAGCTCCTCCTTCCTTTGCATGAGGTGCTAGATCAACTCTAGAAATGACAGCGTTGTTGCCCTCAGCTTCCTCAACATTATTGGGCAACCCTCCAATGATTGGATCCTCTTTTAGAAAATGGATCTCTATGCCTCCTTGTGCCAAAATGCAAGATGAAGATCTTGCCTCCAATAAAGTATCATGCAAGATACCAGCCTCCTCCATTGTTTTCTGAAATGATTCTGAGTCTATGGTTTTCTTCTTCACATGCAAGGGTTTTATTTGTTTGAATGTGTTTGTTTCCTCCACATGTGTTTCAGAATTCCTCCTACCAAATCTCTTCATCAAAGTTCTAATGAACATTGCATAGGAAGAGGTATTTTCATTTTTCAAAGTAAATGACTCAAATAACCACCATGCATAGACCTTACCTCCCAAGTGCAGCGCTGCTATTCTGATGGCCTCATCTTTAGGAATCCGATGCTACTACAAAAAGGTGTCTAGCTCTTCTATCCAAGCCCTGGCTGAACATGTGGGGTAACCATCAAAGATAGATAGAAGAAATCTATCCATATCATTTTTCTTTCTCCTTCTCACCATGATCTTTCAAAACTCCGGAAAGGTAATATGATCTTTAAACTTCCGAGTTTGAGATTCATACTCATGCAAGAAACCACTAACAGTTCCTTTCTTTGGCATTCCTCCTTCTTCTTCTCCTCCCATGCCAAAACTGGCCATGTGACTGCACTGTATATCATAGGGTTTGGCTGCATTCTCACACTCTCTATAAGAAAATCTAGATTTTGACTCAGTTTCAAACCCTCTTGTAGATCCTGTACATATCTCCCTCCTTATCTTCTCAAATTCTTCATGAATGCTCTGTATAGATCTTGGAAGAAGCGTTGTAAGCTTATCTTCCTTCTTCTCTCCACATAGTGGAGTCTTCATCTTCTCTCTCCTTGATAGCATGATGGCTGAGATCCACCGGCCGAGCCAGAGATCATGCTTTGATACAATTGTAATGTTCCAAATCAGGAAAATGCTACAACAATGAGAATATCTCAAGATATTTTAATGTTGGAGACCCAACAATATGCAAACACAATATTGAAGCAGAAGCAGCACTCAAATCATATAAATGTGAGAGAAATCCATAGCCATCTCATTAAATAATAGTAGCAACACTAGAATACAATATCTTGAGGAGAAATGATACTCAATATAAGCAATGCTCAACCTCAAGAGACTAGTACATGAATCATGACAAAACCACTGCTACACACTGTATACCAAGCTATGACAACACAGTTTTATAGAGAAACTACATGTTACATATGTCAAATACATGAATATATCAATATATGGCCCAATAAAACAATGGGAGTGAAGATCTCAGCTCCCAAAGACTACCTCAAATCAATCCTAGAAGGATTGGCAGTAAAATACAAAATCTACAAAATGTCAGAGTTGCTGGGTAGCTGCAGCAACTCAGAAATATAATTGGATGGAGAGGTTGTAGATGATACCAAAACTGAATATGCCTCCTCCAATGGATCTTTCTAATGAAAGGATGATCCTTTCACCAAAGATCTTGCCCTCCAATAATCTGCAAGAGATCCACTGCAAATTCTCCACTCAAAATAACGCAGTCACTAGATCGAACTGCATTGTAGGGCTAGATAATGATTTGGCCTTGATACCAAAGTCTCCAATAAGCTCTGGAATTCCTACACTCTGATCTCCCAAAGAGAAGAGAGACTCATCCTCTGAAAAATAGTTTATGGAGGTGGTGTATTGAACCCTCACTGTAACACCCAGCAACACAGTATTATTCTGCTGCAGAAATAACGATGTCTTGATGGAGGATGCTTGGCCTCAAGCCTAGATGTGAGGAAAATGAAGAAAAATCCCTCTAGAGACCTATCAATAAGGAGAGGGAATCCTAAACAGGAATTCCCCTGGCAATTCTTGTTAAACAGTAAAGAATGCACAGTTGTCTGAATAGACAATGTGATGAATAATACAAGCATGAGAAACAATGGTTGCCTTGCCCTCCTTTTAAACAAGTGAAAGCTCTTTCTCCATATGCCCCATCCATTAGGGTTTTCTCCACCAAATATCCCTTTCCTCATTCACAATGTGCTCTCTTCCAAAGTAAGCCACTCCTCCTATGGCAGCACTCTTGACTTGGTCAAACCTAACCTTGTCCACTTGCAAATAACCTTGTTCATACATGAGGGTGTGCAAACCAGCTCCAAAGATGATCCCCTTTCATACTATGAGGGATTTTATTGAGAATTTCATTATGCATGGGTCTCCTTACCCATTTATTCTCTTCCTAGGTGAAATTAGCAAAAATTAATGTTCCAATTATTTGCATGAAAATTTTGGAACATTCATTTCATTATGTAAATATTGTAAAAGAGACCATCCTTATTTCTGAACTATCAAGCATTTTTTTGTTATAATTATCATAGTTTCCATCAAATACTAAGATGATCAAATCTCTTAATATGAAAACTTATTTTAGAGTGAAAAGTATGAAGAAAAGTTTGCACCCCAAGAGATTTGATCCTCTCCACACACACAGATATATATATATATATATATATATATATATATATATATATATATATGCCATGTGTCAACTCCATGTTGAGTACAAAGGAATTCCACATATCCTTCATTTTAAACATCATACCAATATGTATGTTTGTATTTATCACTAGTACATTTGGCGGAAATTCCGACACTTTAGTTCAGACACTTTTTTCGTAATGTCGGAAATTTCCCCAATTTCTATCAATTTTTAAAATCCCGCCACAAACCGTCGCTATACCAATGTGTAGGGATATCGTTGCCTTTGCGACATTTATGTTTGTCCTCAGAATTGTGACGTTTTGAAAATTTCATCGATGTTATGATGTTTATGGGACGAAACGTCAGAATTGCAATGTCGCCTACACATCCGTCGGTCTTGCGACGCTTGGGAGAAACTGTCGGAAAAGCGACGTTTCTCATATAGACATCGGTCTTGCGACATTGTGAAGCCAAACATCGCAAGACTGACGTCTATAGGAGAAACGTCGCTTTTCCGACGGTTTCTCCCAAGCATCGCAAGACCGACGTTTAAACAACACAACATGAAAACATGAAAACATTTGTTTGGTTGGACAACAAACTTGGACATGAAAAAAAATTACATGCGTGGACATGTAAAGTATTACTTTATTAACAATTGTTCAACATTTTAATATGAAAACAATATAGTATTTAACATTTCTTTTATATAAATATGATTTATTTGGATATAATGAGTATTACATTATTGGATAATGTTTTTTTTGTTGGAAAACATGCTTATACATCAAAAAATTTACATTACACTTATACATGAAAACTTTCACATTTTGGTATATTATTCCAAAGAATAGGACATGCTTGGGATCTTTTAAATCTCTGATTACAACTTGGTGAGATGAAAACTCTACTATTCTACCTTTACCTGAATGAGTGATTTGATATTTTAATTGAAGGTTGCAACAAAGACTCGGAACACATAATACATTATTGAAATGTATGTTATATTCCTTAGTTGTTATAGACCCTACATCACCAACAACAGAAAGAAAAAAAAAAAAAAATTGGTGTTACATTCATTACAAGTAATAAAATTGCATTTATGCTTAACCATATAATAATATGCTCTAGAATAAATAAGCCACTCATTGGAATAAGAAGTAGAGGATGCATTGAAATATAAACCAAAAGAAAAAGTGTATTTCCAAAAGAGCTAAGCCTAGGTGAAATATTTGTGGAAACAATAAACATGATAAGCATATTTTCGGGAGGCCCGTTTGTCGTTTGCTCCCATGTGGCATCGTTTGGTCGCATGCGCCGTGTCGCGCCGTCTGAGGTCGCCCGATCGGGCATGTTCGGGTCGGTTCGTTTCGTTCGAGGGTGCCCGTATCAGTTTTGCTAAGTTGTGACCGCCCGGGTGACTTGTGCATGTTCGAGCGGCCCGTTTGCCGTTTGCTACCTTGTGGAATCATTCGATCGTGCACGCCGTGTCGCGTCATGTGAGATCGCTCAATCGGGCGCATTCGGGTCGGACCGTTTTGTTCGAGGGTGCCCGTATCCGTTTTTCTAAGTTGTGACCGCCCGGGTGCCTTGTGCATGTTCGGGCAGCCCGTTTTCCGTTTGCTCCCATGTGGCATCATTCGTCGAGCGCGTCGTGTCGCACCATGTGAGGTCGCCTGACTGGGTGCATTTGGGTTGGCCCATTTCGTTTGAGGGCGCCCGTATCAGTTCTGCTAAGTTGTGATCACTCGGGTGCTTTATGCACATTCGGGCGGCCCGTTTGTCGTTTTCTCCCTTTTGGCATCATTCGGTCAGATGCACCGTGTCACGCCATGTGAGGTCGCCCAACCGGACGCGTTTAGGTCGAGTCAGGTCATTTCTTTTGAGGGCGCACGTATCACTTTTGCTAAGTTGTGACCGCCCAAGTGCCTTTTGCACGTTCGGGTGGCATATTTTCCATTTTCCCCCTTGTGGCATCGTTCGGTCGGGCGTGCCGTATCGCGCTGTGTGAGGTCAACCAACTGGGCGCGTTCGGGTCGCGTCATGCCATTTCGTTTGAGGGCAGCCATATCATTTTTGCTAAGTTGTGACCGCTCGAGTGCCTTCTACACGTTCGAGAGGCCCGTTTGTCATTTTCTCCCTTGTGGCATCGTTCGGTCGGGCGCGCCGTGTCGCGCCTTGTGAGGTCACCCGACCGAGCGCGTTCGGGTCGGGTCATTTCATTCGAGGGCGCTCGTATCAGTTTTGCTAATTTGTGACTGCCAGGGTGCCTTGTGCATGTTCGGGTGGCCCGTTTGTCGTTTGCTAACTTGTGGCATCATTCGGTCAGGCGCGTCATGTGAGGTCTCCCGACCGGGCGCGTTCGAGTTAAGTCAGGTAGTTTTGTTCAAGGGTGCCCGTATCAGTTTTGCTAAGTTGTGACCACCCAGGTGCCTTGTGCATGTTCAGGTGGTCCGTTTTTCATTTTCTCCCTTGTGGCACCGTTCGTTCTGGCACGCCGTGTCGCGCCGTGTGAGGTCACCCGACCGGGCGCATTCGGGGCAGGTCGGGTCGTTTCGTTTGAGGGCGCCCGTATCAGTTTTGCTAAGTTGTGACCACCTGGGCACCTTGTACATGTTTGGGTGGCCATTTTCCATTTTCTCCCTTGTGGCATCGTTCGATCGGGCGCGTCGTGTCGCGCCGTGTGAGGTCGCATGACTGGGTGCGTTCGGGTCTGGTCGGGCCATTTCATTCGAGGGAAGTCGTATCATTTTTTCTAAGTTGTGACCACCTGGGTGCCTTGTGCATGTTCGGGTGGCCCATTTTCCGTTTGCTCCCTTGTGGCATCATTCGTTCAGGCACGCCGTGTCACGCTGTGTGAGGTCACCCGACAGGGTGCGTTCGGGTCGGGTCATTTCGTTCGAGGGCGCTTGTATTAGTTTTATTAAGTTGTGACTGCCTAGGTGCCTTGTGCACATTTGGGTGGCCTGTTTTCCATTTTATCCCTTGGGGCATCATTTGTTCGAGCGCGCCATGTCGCACTGTGTGAGGTCGCCCAATCGGGCACGGTCGAGTCAGTTCATTTCGTTCGAGGGTGCCCAAATCAGTTTTGCTAAGTTGTGACTGCCCAAGTACCTTGTGCACATTCGAGCAGCCCATTTGCCATTTTCTCCCTTGTGGCATCATTCGGTCGGGCGCGTCGTGTCGTGCCGTGTGAGGTCGCCCGACCGGGCGCGTTCGGGTCGGACCATTTCGTTCGAGGGCGCCTGTATCATTTTTGCTAAGTTGTGACCACCCAAGTTCCTTGTGCACGTTCAGGTGGCCCGTTTGTCATTTTCTCCCATGTGGCATCATTCGGTCGGGCGTGCCATGTCGCACCGTGTGAGTTCGCCCGACTGGGCACATTCAGGTCGGCCCGTTTCGTTTGAGGGCACCTGTATCAGTTTTGCTAAGTTGTGATCACCCAGATGCCTTGTGCACATTCGGGCGGCCCGTTTGCAGTTTTCTCCCTTGTGGCATCATTCGGTCGGGCGCGCTGTGTCGCGCTGTGTGAGGTCGCCCAACCGGGCGCGTTCGGGTCAGGTCGGGTCGTTTCGTTCGAGGGCGCTCGTATCAGTTTTGTTAAGTTGTGACCACTCGAGTGCCTTGTGCACATTCAGGCGGCCCATTTTCCGTTTGCTCCCTTGTGGCATCGTTCGTTCGAGCGCGCCATGTCACGCTGTGTGAGGTTGCCCGACCGGGCGCGGTCGGGTTGGGCCGTTTCGTTCGAGGGCGCCTATATCATTTTTTCTAAGTTGTGACCACCCGGGTGCCTTGTGCACATTCGGGTGGCCCGTTTTTCGTTTTCTCCCTTGTGGCATCGTTCGGTCGGGTGCACCGTGTCGCGCCATGTGAGGTCGCCTGACCAGTCGCATTTGGGTCAGGTTGGGCCGTTTCTTTTGAGGGCGCCATTATCAGTTTTGCTAAGATGTGACCGCCCAGGTGCCTTGTGCACGTTTGGGTGGCTCGTCTTCCATTCTTCGGAATTAAATTGTGTGACAACATTGTCGCTGAGTTTGAAACTAGAGATTGAACATGCATTTGTTTTGATTGCAATAGACATTTTCATCAATAAATGTAAAGCAATGGCTAAAAAATACTATAAATTATTAAATAAATAAGACATGGCAACAAGTTGCAACAATACTTACAAAATTGTTACATTGAGACGCAAAGAATAAGCAACTAATTTAACCCTTAACCCATTTAACCCTTAAACCATAAACCTCTAAACCCTTAAACCCTAACACCTAAACCCTTAACCCCTAACCCATTTAGCCCCCTAAACCCCTAGTAAACCCCTAACCCATTTAACCGCCTAAACCTATAAACCCTTAACCCCTAACCCCTTAAACCCTAAACCGTTAAACCCTTAACCCTAACCCCTTAACCCTAACCCCTTAAACCTTAATTCCCAACCCCTAACCCATCTAACCCCCTAAAACCTAACCCCATTAGCCGCTAACTTCTAACCCCTAAAATCCTTAACAGCTATATCCCCTAACCCCGTAAACCCCTAACCCATTTAACCCCCTAAACCCTAAACCTATAACCCCTTAACCTCTATTAACCCATTAAACACTAATTCCCAACCCCTAACCCATTTAACCCCCTAAACCATAAAACCTCTAAACCCGTAACCCATTTAACCCCTAAACCCTAAACCTCTAAACCCTTAACCACTAACCCTTAAACCCTTAACCCCTAACCCATTTAACCCCCTAAAGCCCTAACCCATTTAATGCCCTAAACCCTAAACCTCTAAACCCTTAACCCCTAACCCCAAACATCTAACCCGTAAACCCCTTAACCCCTTGATCTGCTAGGGGCCGGTTAGCTTGATATTAACGGTGGTGTATTCATACTCCTTCTGAATAACCAATAAAGGGTCAAGGAAATTGACCAATATGTTGTCAAGTTTTATTTTATCCATCTCTGGGGTAAGCTGATTTTCGGCTAACTCCACTGCTTTTGATCTCAATTCCTCCAATTGCTTCCTTCTCTCATATGACACCTGAGCCTTTGCCTTTCTCTTCCCATCTAATTCCGTAATAGTGTCATAGTGATGCCAGCCAACTTCTTTGGAAAGCCTTCCTAGCAGACAATACTTGTGACCTGGCTGAAACCTCAACACTTTCAAAGCATTTGGAATGACCTCTCTCTTCCCCAATCTCTCTCTCTCTCTCTCTCTCTCTCTACCCTCCAATCCTCTCACATCTATATCCCTCCCTCTATCCTTGTTTCTACCCCCCTTCCATCTTTGTGTCATTATCTCCTTCTTTTACCCTTCTCTACCTCTCTCACTCCTCTCCCTCTCTCTCTCTTAGTTGATCCATTCCTTCTCCCCCCTCTCCTTTAGTTTATCTCCATCTCTCCCTTGTGGCTCCTCTTGTCTTGCCACCTCTATCAATATATGTCTTTATAATTATTCCTTCTCATATATATAGAGAGTTAATATATATCATGACATATTGGGACCTACGATTGGGTTAATTCTGCCTTGTTGGCAAGGTTAAAATGGTTAATCTTCGATAGACAGAATGTAGATAAAATATTTCATCAAAAAGAGGGAACCATACCCTATATTCTTCCAAGCTATGCCTATCAATAATTTGGCCTCTTCTTTCTCTCACATGAATGTAATCTTTCTTGACTGGTACAAACGAAGGTTTCGCATTATCAACTATTTGTTTGGGACGACTTTTAGTTGTTTCAACACTGCTACATTCTCTTCAACTTTGTAGTGCTTTCCATTCCTCTCGGTCACATATGTTTCCTTGGTCTATTAAGGGACAAGTTCAACAACATTAGGATGTTTTTGCAATAAAAAAGGGTATTTCCAGGACACGGTCAGGTGGAGCAAGAGTATAAGAGACAAATTTCTCATGATTGTGGGACACTCGAACTTAAGATTTTTTGGAGTAGTCATGAGGTGCAGTCTGGTTATTAAGACTTCATTAGATGGACATTCTCCGGACTTAAATTGTGTGACAACACTGTGGCTGAGTTTGAAACTGGATATTGAACATACATTTGGTTTGATTTCAATAGATATTTTCATCAATAAATGTAAAGAAATGGCAAACAAATACTATAAATTAATAAATAAAGAAGACATGGCAACAAGCAACAATACTTACAAAATTTTTACATTGAGACGCAAAGAATAAGCAACTAATTTAACCCCTAACCCATTTAACCCCTAAGCCATAAACCTCTAAATGTCCCTTAACCCCTACCCCATTTAACCCCCTAAACCCCTAGTAAACCCCTAACCCATTTAACCCCCTAAACCCTAAACCTATAAACCCTTAACCCCTAACACTTTAAACCCTAAACCATTAAACACTTAACCCTAACCCCTTAAACCCTAATTCCCGACCCCTAACCCATATAACCCCCTAAAACCTAACCCCATTAGCCCCTAACTTCTAACCCCTAAAATCCTTAACTGCTAAATCCCCTAACCCATTTAACCCCCTAAACCTTAAACCTATAACCCCTTAACCCCTAACCCATTAAACCCTAAATCCCAAACCCTAACCCATTTAACCTCTAAGCCTCTAAACCCTTAACCACTAACCCTTAAACCCTTAACCCCTAACCCATTTAACCCCCTAAACCCTCAACCTCTAAACCCTTAACCCCTAACCCCTTAAACCCTATTTCCCAACCGACCTAACCCATTTAACCCCCTATATACATAATACATAAATTATAAAGAAATATATATATATATATATATATATATATATATATATATATATATATGATATTAAAACTCCAAATATTTAAAATACAACATAATTTAATAGTGTAAAGTTTAAAACTCCTTTTAATAAAGCATGATGATTTAGTAGGGTAGAAGGATTACTATATGCAAAAATCAGTCTATTATTTACTCATATAACTTTAATTGCTTCTCAAAAAGATATGTTTTATTTTTTTTATTGTAAATATTTTTAAACAATCAAAATAAACAAACATTTAATTATTTAGAAATTATTTTAATTATTTAAAATGATTATAATTATTAAAAAAAAAATTAAATTAATTTGAGTGGCCTTAAAAAAAACACACGTGTTCCATTTCAAAATGTCAAAATTTTTAAAATATCAAAAGTTTTAATTTCCCTCGTTCATTTCCCTCAGGTTGCGTGGTTTGTCCAAGGAAGGAGGGAGGATCTGATCCAAATCTGAGTTGGGTCGATAGAAAAAATGCCAGAGACCCTTCACATTCAGGGGGGCGAATGTGGCAACCAGATCAGCTCCAAGTTTTGGGAAGTGGTCTGTGAATAACACGGGATGGATCCTACAGAGAGATATCAGGGCACTTCAGATCTATAGCTTGAAAGGGTTATGGACAGGTCTTCAAACCTGATAACATCGTTTTTGGCCAATCTGGGGCTGGAAAAACAACTGGGCTAAGGGGAATTACACGGAAGGAGCTGAGCTCATTGATTTTGTGCTTGATGTCATTAGGAAGGAGACTGAGAACTATGATTTCTTGCAAGGTATGTGTCTTTTTCAGATTCGAATCCTTGACCTTGTGTTTTTGAAATGTAGGATTTCATTTGCTAAAATTATGTGGGTTTTTGTTGTGTACAGGGTTTTTGTTGTGTGGGTTTTTGTTGTGTACAGGGTTTTTGTTGTGTGGGTTTTTGTTGTGTATAGGGTTTCATAAAAAGTCCCAATCTAAATCCGCAAAGTGTTTTCATCCGTGTCTCTGCAAGTCCTAATCTCAAGCCATAGAGGTACGATCTCATTCATGCTTTATGTTTTTTTTTTTAATGCATGAAGTAAACTGTTGAACTACTTCACATAATCAGTTGGAATTAAACTCTGACCCAGATACAATCATGTCCTCTGATCCAGAAACAATCATCTCCTCTGATCCATAAACGACTCAATCTGCGGAAGATCAATCCCTAAAAATGCCAATAGTGCCACAGTTTGTATCACAGGCCGAGGAACAGCAAACTCTATTAAGTAAGGAGGTATTCACTCATATAATTGAAACCTACAGGCAAGTTGATGGTGCAAGGGTCAGGGATTTGTGATGTTCACTGCTTGCATGATTAATTGCTTAGGTATATGCTGATAAAGTTTTTTATCAATAGTCTGTATGAACTGCTTTAGAGATACTGGAATCTGACTTTGCATCGTCATCAATGTTTGGCTTTAATGATTTCATTCTGAACTTTGAAAAGCCTCTTTATAAAGGTGGTTTGATCAGGAAAACACTAATACGGTAATACCTCCTCTACAAATGAAAAGTGATTCTTCAACAAATTAGTGTCTACACTAAATCCTTGTACAGAAGATTGTTACTGAAGTGCTTGCTTGCACCATTACTGATTCTAACACCTCACCCAAAATAATGTCACCTTATTATATGACATCTGCAACCAACCACCTGTCATCATCAATCCCATATTGTATGGTTGTTGTTACATTGATTTCATGATCATGAGAGAAATTTTCAAATTCCATTCTAATCAGGCTTAGAAGCTAGAAAACTTGAAAGACAAATTCCTTAAAAATACTCTGACCATCTTACCTATTCATATTGCAGACCTTTTTCTTTAGATAGTCTCTTCTAGACTTACCCCCGGTGAAGTTTCTTAAATCAATCATATTTATAAATATGATGATCAAAATGAATCAATTAATTGCGAGACTATCATGTTGGGATACACCATGTTCAAACTCTTTGCCAAAACAGTAGACAAATCCATCTCCATATGGGCAGAGAGGAAGAAATTGCAGTTTTAAGGTTTAGTCATTGCAAATGGAATCACCACATTTTTTACTATTTTTCAATCCTCCCAAATGCTATTGAGGAAGAAAAAGTAAGTATATTGTTGATCCATGGACACTTGTTAAGCCTTTCAGATAGTTGGAAGAAACATACTATTTGAGAGGTTGAAGGTATACCTCTCGTATGTTTGGCGATCTCTATAATTATGACCCTATATGAGATTCAAATAATCATCTCTGGGTCTATTATATACATTAACATAGTAGTCAAGCAAGGGTGTCGACTGCCTCACATTCTTTGGACTTCATATTTATGGATGAGAGTTTTTCATTTCAAAATCCATGGGTGGTAAAGGTGGAGGCCCTCTATGGGATCTCCATTTCACTTTTTTTTGACAACACTGTCCTTCTATTTCACGAATCCAAAAAAAAAAGTAGATTTTGAGCTCATTCTGGGATGAACATGGTCTTCAAGTCCACCTTGCAAACACAAAAGAATGTAAGTAATCTCACCTTCTTTGCAAGGATAGCAGGTATAAATGGTGACATCCTAGTCTTTCCTTTGAATGTTATTATTTGGTTCATCTTTTAACTTGTTTTCGACATTTGTATCAATGTTGAACAGAGGATTGAAACATTAACAACCTTGGAGAGACGATGTTTCCAACTTCATTTTTAGGATATTCAGGCTAAGTTCTGGTTTCTTGACACCATGGTGATTCATTCTCTCCTTGTTTGCAAGGTTTGGAATTTGGAGCCCATACCTACAAAAAACAAGTCACGACTCAATTGAGAGAGGTTACTCATTGCTATTCTCTTATTTATGGGAAACATTGTTGTAATATGGCCCACTTAAATTGCAAGGCCATTGCCTTTTCCTCGTGAAATCATCCTCCATATCTTGAAGGTTGAAATAGAATATTGCAACATACACTGCTTCATTTTTATTTTGTTACTTTTGTAGGAAATTAATAAACCATTGAAAATCTGAGGCTTCTCATCTAGTTAACAACTCTAAGGTACCGAGAGATACATTGTTGATTGAGGATGCCAAATTGTTAGACCACGCATCTTATTCTGATTTTATTTTCCTTGAGGAAAAGGATATAAATTTCATTGTGTATGCCCTTCCATTTTCATTTTTCTTTTTGCTGGTGAGTAAATAATTCTGTATATATAAGAAATATTTTTGCAAAATTAGGGATCCAGATAGAAATTTCCACTCTAAGGAAAATCCTTTGGGCACACTCAGTGTCTTCATTTTTCTTTTTATATTTTCTGTCAGAGGCTAGTTTCTCCAATATGACAGTAATTTGAAGTCTTTTCATAATACTTTATTACACATGACTTTCATTTTCTTCTTGCAGAATTTCTAGAAATGAATGGATATCTTGTGGACTGTTGTAAACAAATTTAGTTCTATTACCATGCTCAAGAGAATTTAATGTTTGTCATTATTGGAGGACAGAGATATACCATAAGAGCTCGGTGCTGTGTTGTAGCCTTTTATTAAGACTTGAATCATTTAAACCCTCAGACCTATTTCAAACCTATATTAAGGCTTGGTTCTATTGAAGCCACCATACTTTGGACCTCTTCATTGCAGTCTCAGGCCAGGGATATAGCTACAAGATTTTGACATATTTTATGTGGTGAAAATGTATTAAAATATCAGATTATCTCCTATTTACTGATGCTTGGACAGAAATTTTGAATTATCTAAGTCAACTATTTTTATTTGTGAGCTTAGTGTTAAGTTACAAGACTGTGATAAGACTCAGTGACTTATGTTTCATATACCAATCTAGCTTGTAATGCTCGGTCCTGTGGAATTGAGCCCAATAACACCTCAGACTTATCTTTGTGGAAGTAGAGTGGTGATAACACATATCTGGAGTATATTTGAAGGGTAATTAGTGCTTACCTGGAGTTCAGATAGAAAAAATCTATAAAAGTGTATACCAGTGTTTATTTGAAGCTCAGGTAAGACAAATTTGTGGACGATTAAAGATTCAATTGTGGAGGGCTCGATGATATTGGAGGCATGAAAAATCAACACTGTGATGGAAATTTTGATTTATAGACCACTTTCCACCACCATTTATGTTTAACATTCCTTTCTACTAAATTTAGGTGAATGTACCCAAGTTTGTGCATGTAGATCCCATAGGGAGAATGTGACCAAACCAGTTCATCATCTTTGTTAGTAAGCCTTATACAAGACTATGTCAATGCTTCCAAATACATATTCCATTCCTCATGAAATCCTACATCCAACTCCAATACTTATGTCATTTTACATCCTTGCCTCCAAATGGTAAATTGAGTTGGGTTGTCGAAATGTGGTAGTTTAGTGTTCCATTGTCACGAAGAAAATTAATTATAGGTTGTGCCATCCAATGTTTGTCACCACTTCTTGGCCATGGATCGACTCTAATTCTAACCTTATGTCCATTTCCTAATTTATATGCCAGACCAGAATCAATTAAATTGAAATAGTTTAAAACATCTTTCAATAACAGAAATATTAACCTAAGAAATTTTAGTCTATTTAATCCATTCCTCGATAAAATTTGGTGCAATATATTTGTGTTGAACCACATTAGACAATATATATATATTTTTTTAAATATTTTTAACCAAGCGTCGAAAGACCGATGCCTTAGACGTCAGAAGAGCGACGTTATTTTTTTTAATATTTTGACTTTTTTTTTCGGAAGACCGACGTTAATTTTTTTAATATTTTTATATTTGCGTCGGAAGACCGACGCCTCGATCGTCGGAAGAGTGACATTTCTTTTTTAAATATTTTTATCTTTTTTGTTGCTAAAGCAACGTTACATAAGCATCGGACTAAACGTCAGATGATATTTCGTCGGAATTGTGACAGTTTGTAAAGCGTCGAAATTAAACGTTGGAAGCCATAATGTCGAAATTGCGACATTTTTATGAAAACCTGAAAATCGTCGGAAGACCTACAGTTTGTGATCATTGGAAGATCGACAGTTGTGGGTCATCGGAAGACCGATGCTTATAAAACGACGGAATAGCGACACTTTGCAAAACGTCGAAAAAAGTGTCGTTATTGCAACACTTTTGCAAAGCGTCGGAATTGCGACATAATGGCTAACCACGTTTTGTCTGGCCTCAAACTGTCGCTCTTGCAATGACTATGTGTAGGAATAGCGACGAAGTGGCCGTCGGAAATTGGGCCAAATTTTCTAGTGTATGTACGTAAATATAACATATATTGATCATGGAAGGAATTTCCTGTCAATTTCATTTTGAGCAATGCACCAATAAAATATTTGGGCAATGCACTGGTCATGGAAGGAATTGCACATAGGTTTCATTTTGAGCAATGCACCAATAAAATATTGCAGCAATGCAATTAGACAAAATTTACCTAAAAATATACACTTTTCAAAAAAATATACCCTTTTCAACATGTAGAATAGTTAGACTTAACAATAATAATATTTAAAAATTTTAATTTCCTTATATAATATATCTAGTTGACATTAAAATATTTTATTCAACATGGCTATTAAAATAATAAATTTTTAATATATATATATATATATATATATATTCTAAATATGAGTAAATTCTATTTATGAAACATATAATACTTGGAGGCTCAAATCTCTGGAGTTCTAGCCTATTCCAGAGGCATAGTTATACAAAAAACCAAAACAGTGACTACCCCCGAAGGGGAAACCAGCCAACTTAGTTGTTTTACAACTGCTCGTATCGGGAAACCAGCTTCGAACATGGAGAGTAGATAAGTGTTTAAAAACGTAAAAAAGGACAGGAAATAAAGCTCCCAAAGACTTGGAAACTGAAACCAGAAACCAAAAAAAATCTGACGGCTTATGTGTCATTTCCCGGGGGAGGTGTCTCTTCCACAATGAGACACCGATACTCCTCGGTGTCATCTACATGCTTGTCACAGGTGTCATCAGCCACGTTCTCGGGGACATTGGTGGTGTGTGTGCTGCCTGGACCTCCATTGTCACCCGACCAATCCTCACTACTACTATCAGAGATTTTTCTTCTGCTGTTGGAGGCAGGAGCACCCTGCACGACTATGGATGGAGCACCCTGGACTGCCCCCTTACTAGTAAGCTACTGAGTCGCACAGTCTGAGATAGACTTCTTATGCAATTTTCTAGGAAGTGGGCTCTCAGCACTGAGAGCTCCCTCTTTGAAGCTGGGTTACACTTTTTTTCCCTTTTTTGAGAAAAAAATTTCATCTTTTTCGGTTCTTCAAATTTCTGCAAACTATAACAATTTTTCTGTGTATAATTTCATTTTGCGATAAAAATAAAAGTTGTGAGAAATTTTGTTAGCTTTCTATTACTTATTTTTTGAAATTTTTTTATGCAGATTTGATATGTCAACTTAGTTTTTCTTTGAGTGTGTGTTTCTTAACAATCAAAGGATTCATAAGGAGTCATGTTATGACGCAATGTTGTAGTCATTGAAAAATTGTGTTTTTGAAAAAACAAAATGTGTTACAAAAATGTAGACAGAGTCTATTTTGTTTTCATCATATTTACAAAGCTAATGGATGCATATCATAATTACTAGAATTTTTTGAACTGGTCCAATACAAAAAACTGCGTAGTTTGGATATGTTTCGCGTCGCAAGAAATTTCTTAACATATAAGTTATAAACTAAAAATATAAAAGCTACCCATTAGAGACGACGAACCAATGTAATGCCCCATAATTTTTTCAATTTTTTTTACAATGTTTTTTGGGAGATACAAAATTTTGATTTCACTGAATCACAATGACCCTTAGAAATTGTTTGCACCCATTTTATTAGAAAAATAATTAAAATTAATAAACGTTTATGAAATTCCATAAAAGTTATATTTCCTGAAAGTAGATTCAATTCTAAAAATGCTTGTCTTGGTTCCGACAGTTAATTAACAACCTTTCATGGAGTTTAATCAGTCCAAAGTTGCAGAACCGTTTTCAGAGCCTGGTTTTTACGTAATTGGTGACGCATTAGTTCGGTCGAACTTTTAGTCCAAGTTCGGCCGAACTATGTTTTCCGCTTAAGACTCGTTAAATCTAACGTCTTAATAGTTTGGCCGAACTTTTGATGAAAAGTTCGGCCGAACTATTGTATAACTCTCCATCGGCCGGAAAATTTTGCGAAGCCCCCTACTAAAACACATTTCGCGTCAATATAAATTGCCGTGAAATAATTCACAATTTTCGCACATTTCACACACTTCATCTCGTTTTACAAATATTTTGGTTTGGGTTCAAAAACTTTTCTTCAAAGTTTGGGTTTAAGAACATTTCTTGGAAGAAAATTGATTTTTTGGAAGACATTTCTTGGAGGTTTCATTTCTTGGAGGTTTCTTCAAAGTTTGGGTTTAAGAACATTTCTTGGAAACAAATTGATTTTTTGGAAGACATTTCTTAGAGGTATGTACGTGTTTTGAGTTAAAGTAAATATTTTGAGCTTCGTTTCATTTTTCTAAAACATTTTTCTCTCAAATTTTTTAAAGTGTGTGTTTTGGATTAGAGTATGTATTTTTTACAAAAAATTCAGATTGAATTTTTTTAAATTAAATATTTTGTGATATTTTTTGTAATTGAGTTATTGTCTAATTTTTTGAAGGAAATTTTTTGGACTTCATACCGTATTATCATGGGAAATCGAAGAACTTGTGCGAGAAAATATGATCGAAAAAGAGACCCTGAGGCACGTAGAGAAGAAACAAGACAATCTCGCAAAAGAAAGTTAGAAGCCCTCTCAAATATTGAAGAGGAAAATCAACCTCAAGCATAATTTGAAGCAGGTATGTAGATGTAAATATTATGATCTATCGATATATTTTTAAAATTTTCCCAATGTAAAATGTGAAGTTTAATTTTTATTTGATGAACTAGTTTGAAAAATATTTTGTTTGATGTAAACAGACAGAGATACTCCTCAAAATATTGAAGAAGAAAATCAACCTCAAGCAGAGATTGAAGAAGGTATGTAAATGTAAATATTATGATCTATTGATATATTTAAAATTTTCCTAATGTAAAATGTGAAGCTTAATTTTTATTTGATGAACTAGTTTGAAAAATATTTTGTTTAATGTAAACAGACATAAATACTCCTCAAAATATTGAAGAAGAAAATCAACCTCAAGCAGAAATTGAAGCGGGTATGTAAATGTAAATATTATGATCTATTGATATATTTAAATTTTCCTAATATTTATTGACATAGTTATTAATTTAGTGATTTATTGAATATGTACTATTTTTTCGAATATGTACAGATGAAATCACTATCGATAATGAGATGTTAGAAAATGTTGACACTCACACATATGGAGATAAAAAAACCTGACCATGTTATATGATATCGTGTCAACCGCATTTTTGAAGAGTATTTCTTAAATGAGCAAGTGACAGTTCATGCTCAAATGTTGAAAGGTCTCCTATCATTAAGAAAATTAAAAGAAGCGACGACACTATTGGGTATTCGAAAATCAACCAAAGATAAAAAAAATGAATGAAGAGGTGATAAAAAATATGAGTAGTGCGATAAAGTCAATTAAGAGATCTAGAGATAAATATGTTTCAAATATACGTAGAGGAATACAGATGGCAATAGTTTCACCAAGTACTCAAGAGAATCGTTTGATAACATCTATGGCATGAGCACTGGGAACCTCATGAACAACTCTGCACAAACATTGAAAATTTCGACTACAAATAGATGTAAATGATGAACTCGCTTGTTGGAGAGCTATTTGTAGGCAACCATACAAAGATAGACTTGGAGAAAATGTTAAAAAAATAATATATGAATATTGGAAGAACAATTCGCGTGTTTCACCAACTGCAAGACATGTGATGCAAAGAAGAATAGCATGAAATCAGTACGAAGAACATGAAAAACATCTCTTGGAAACCACTCAAATAGAGTTATTCAACAAGTTCAAAAAAGAGAATCGTCAAAATCATGTTTCACTCAGTGCTTTTGTTCAACAAAAACCATGGTATGTAAAACCTATCACCGTACGCGACACTTGTTGTTATCGTTATCATGTGGAATTTGAGTTATATTATGACACATTCCTTGATTTCGGTAGAACATTATGGAAGGATTCACCTCCTCCTTCCACTATACGTGAATTCATATCTAAAATTCTATGTGAAAGAGAAAGCGATGAACTATTTTACAAAAAAAAATGTGTTGGTGGTAAAAAATGCGATGATTGTGGAAATTTGACTAAATTTCAAAACAAATATCGTATTGATATAAATGATCAATCATTTTCCAACATGAAAGTGAAATGGAAGAGATATGAATATATCGGTACATCGATTCAAGGTGCAAATAGTGTTAAAAGAATCGAATTATGAGAAGACGAAATTTTTCTAATAGACTTTTTGAGAAAGTTTGAGGTAGAAATTTACAAATACACCAAGAATTCCCATAGAGTTCGATGGCAAGACTTGCAATTCAAAAAATCTCGTGACTTTTTTCCACCAGGGACTATTTTGTCAGTGATTGATTTTGCAGAAAACTACACATTTGTTCCACAAAAACAAATTCAGAGTGAATACTATCATTCTGACCAAGTCTCCATGCTCGTCCATATTCTATATAAACATGCTGAACAAAATGTCGATCATATAGAAAGCACGAGTGAAAATCGACATATAATTAAAGAATATCACTTTTATATCAGTGAGATCGTACACATGATACATGTTTTGTACAACATTGTTTTGGAAGAATTTATGATTCATTGAAAGATCGTGGAATAACATTCAATGAAAATTGGATATGTTCAGACGAATGCGCAAGTCAATTCAAATCTACACAATCGTTCTTTTGGTTGTGTTGTCTTCATAAGAAAACATGCATTAAACATTGTTGGAATTTCTTTGAGACTGGCCATGGAAAAGGAGAACATGACGATGCAGGAGCATGCATAAAACGAGTACTTCGAAGATATCAAATGAACCACTCTGCACGTCGACTTGTGAACGCTGAAGAAGTTGTTCAATGGTGCATCACTGCTCTAAGCCATGAGAAAAACCCATCAAGAGAAGTGCGAAGGTACATTCAATTTAATTTATATTGGAAATCTAATTTTAAACATTGTACATTTATCATGCAATGATTATTTTTAATTGTATTTTGATATCATATTTACAAATTCTTTTTCTAATTTTCCATATAAAGGTTTTTCTGGCATATTGGAATCGGAGACGTAGATAGATCAATTGGAAATGACATTGAAACAATAAAAGGGACTCGAAAATTTCATTCAATTCAAACAAAGTTGTCCACAAATGTGTTTGCATTGGATAAAAGAAAATATTCTTGTTTTTGTGATGTTTGCATAGACAACACAAAATCCAATGATGTTTATGAAAACAAAATGTATGTGAACGATTGGAAACATACAGAGCTAAATACAAAGGGAAAAATTTCTGTTGCAATGTTTGAAGAAATGCAATCAAAGGAAACTACAATATCATCCGATGGTGATCGAGTTTCTGATCTTGTTAGAGAAGGTAACATTTGAATTACTTTCTAATGATTTAAAGATCTAGAAATAAATTTAAATATGCATAATTAAATGTTAAATTTATTTTATTGTGCAGGAGATGTTTTTGCTGTAATTGCACCTATTGACAACGATGAAAATGTGAAATATTATTTGATGCGTTGCACCGAATGAAAAATGAAATTATTACAAGACTTTAATGATCACGGATTTCAGTATGACAGAGGGTCTATTATACTGAAAGGTTATTTTTTCAAGCAAACTCATCAAAGTGGAGACTTTGCTTACTTTGAATATTATGAACCTGATTCCATAAGTTATCAATATAGTCACTTGGTGTGTGCAGCACGCATAAAGTTGATAGAAGTTCAATCAAATAAAAAATCGAAAATTAAGAAATGGAAAATGTCAAAATCCGATCATGAACGGATTATTGAGGATGGAATTCCATTAGAATTTTTTTTAGTGAAGTGTCCAACAATTTATTATCTTTGGATTAAATATGTTTTAGAACTTCTAGTACTCAACTAAAAATTGAGCTGCTTATGTTATTTGTGGTTTTCACATGTTACAAATTGTTTGGGTACAAGCACGTGCTCTAGTATCAACTGAAAGTAGTTTTTCTATACATGTGCATTGATGAAAAATGTTATGTATTGGATATATATATATATATATATATATATATATATACATATATATATATTCTAGAATGAAATTAATTGTTCTTTTATATTAATTGGTCTTGTATATGTTTTCTGACCGTATGGTACAAATTATTTCACTTTATTTTGTAAGTTCAGATTCGGTCCCCATATGGCCTAGCCTCCAAGGGACGAGATAGCAAGTGGTTGTCCCCACTTGCCCGAATCTCATCTTTTAAGTACAATTTTACTGTTTATGGCGGGCATCTTACATGATGTCCTAGCCAAGGATAGATTCTCTTTGTTTCAAGTTTCCAGTAAAAGTTGTCACCGAATGACCTACTAGGATATTATAAATACTAGCTTTGTAAGATCATTTGGCATTCAGAAAAATTCGAAAGTCTTGGACTGTCAATCAATTTAAAGTATCATTCACCCTAGGGAGTGTAAAATATTCAATGTAGGTTGGTGACGATGCTCACTCCTAGCTTGAAGCAGCTTCAATGACCAATTCTTTAATGAATTCCAATGCACTAGACCAAAGTTGGTGACCTACTTGGTTTTTCACCCAAGAAATTCCAAGGTACTCTTCTTACCTTTGGCCCCCAAAGCTACAATGGAGTTATAGGAAGGTGAAGAAAAAAAAATTCACTGATAGGAATTTTGTCACATCCCTAATCTCCCCTTATCAAAAAGTTCCTATCTACTACATTATCCAGCGTGTACTCAAGATCACTATTTCGTAATTAGAATATCACAATATCATAAGTTCTCACAAAAATACATGGAATTCCATTACGACACTCATCTAACAATGGGGAGCTCAAAACCTAGAAAGCTCCTCGTCCCCTTAATAATAATGTGTTTAATTTAGTCTTTTAGGTGAGGATTAGGTGTGAATCTTGTTTTCACATACAAAAATAATTAATTGTTTAATTCCATAAATTTTATTATTCACCAAAATACATGTCATATCCACTATTTTTCTCTCCTACAAATTCCCATTATTTTATTAAAATATGATTTTATCTCACCCAACTATCACATGTTCCTAAATTTACTCCTAATTGTTCCATATGCCCTAAATCTACTCCTAATTGTTCCCTATGCTGCTTTTCCCTTACTTATTTTTAGAAATTTATTTTCCTAGATCCATCATAACTATGGATCTATCAAGCACCGAGAGGGATCAAATATCTAGAGGTGCAAACCTCTTTTTTGAGTGCAAAACTTGAGGAAAGGTTTGCACCTCGAGAGATTTGATCCCTCTCGGCGCTTGATAGATCCGTAGTTAAGATGGATCTAGGTTGGTTTTAGTCATGTGCAACCAAGGAAAAACTATCGATAAACCATTTTAAATATGCTAAATATGTTTGAGATTTATCAAGTCATTTTAATTTTAAATTTTCTTAGTTACCTCAATTTGATGAGATGATAAATATTGTAGAATAACTTTAATAATGGAAAATGATCAAATAAAATTTTTGAATGCGAAGTGACAATGTAATAATATTGAATGATAGAATGTGAATAATTAGAATGTAATCACTTACAAATAGCATTTATTGTGATCAATCTTAAACTATTTTTTTCTTATATTCTTATTGTCACCCTTATTAGTTTTGTCATCTTTCCGTATCGATTATATTAAAAATAAAGTAAAAATCATAAATCATAAACCATTTAAATATTTAGCTCGAACTCTTGTAGTAAACACCATACCTTCTCTCTCTTGCTCTCCAATATTATTAGGTTTAATTATTATAACACAAAAATCGTTCTACATTGTCAATAATTTTTTGCACTTACATTGAAATCAATGAACACTATTAATCCAATGACTTTACAAGTAATATACCATCATACATGCAATTATATCAAATCAGAAATCAACATATACAATGAAATCAATGGGGATTGTCTTGTTACAAGTAACATAATTTCAATTTACCACATGTGAAAATGTAGGTTGAAACCATCCAAAACTTTAAGTTGTAGATTGAAACCATCCAAAACTTTAAGTTTTAAAACCCTTTTGATTATATACTGTGCAACATTAAAACATTAAACATTTAAAGTTCATTAAATATCACGTGCAAAATGTAGAGTGAAACCATCCAAAACTTGAGTTTTAAAAACTTCACATGCCATGCCAATTATAATTCAACTATCCAACAAAAACATTTAACATTAAATATCACATGCCAAATGTAGTTCAAATGACAACATTACTTCACATTCACATGCCAAAAGTACTAAAACCATTCAAAAATTAAATAAAACAAATTATATAATAACAATGTAATAAAATATGTCCAAAAATTGTAAATCTCACAAGTATCAAACTGTATCAAGTTTAACAACTTTTAAAACCATCTAAATTTTGAAATCAAATCTACTATAAATCATGTCCATCAAATGGGGGATCTAGCGTCTTCCCTACTAGGGTCTCGGTTCGCACCTTATCCTATGAATAGGAAACCTACATACACAATGCACATGTACTTGAACATAAAATTTGAAGTTTTAAAAATGAATGAGAATATATATATATATATATATATATATATATATATATATATATATATATATATATATATATATATATATATATATATATATATATATATATCTATAACTTCATGTAAAAAACAAAATATAACAAAAAAATCATGCAATACCTCGTAAGGTTCCCTCTCCATTTGATGAACAGGTTCTCCCATAGAAACATCTGCAGTTGTAAACTGTACAATATACATGTACAGTTAAATATATATATTAAAAAATTTCAAATGAAAATGCACGTGTACATATATAAACTTATTTTCAATAATATTAAAAAAAGGAACTAAAGACAACTTGTTCAAATGTTGTGGATGTTCCTATCTCCGTCGCTAGAGTCCTCGGATTAAATAAATCTTCTATAGGAACCTAAATTCAAAAAAATTTAAATAACTCAAAATATATATATATATATCTCAATTTTTAATGGAACTTTTTGAGGTAGAATATATATATATATATATAACTTTTAAACATAAATTTTAAACTTGTGAAAAATTGTCCATACTCGTGGCTCATCTCCCAATGAAGTAGAAGGTACATCTCCTAAGGAAGAAGAAGGTACCGCCATCCCAAAAACATCAGACAGAATCGGTGCCTGTTAAAACATTTTATCAAATTATATATATATATACATACATGTACATGTGTGGCAACAATTATTTATTTTAAAGTCACTTAAAAAACACTAACATACATGTGCCAACATATCATGATGGTCAAACCCATCTGCATCATTTGAACCGGAGGTCCCGAACGTAATATTAACATTTTCATCACGCATCATGCCTGAGAACTGCAAATGGTGTTTTAACATATAATAATACATTAAATTAGATTAATTTACACATACAAATAAATGTATACATGTACATACACATGTATTTATTAAAAATTGTACACATGTATATGTAAAAATAATTTCAAACCCTAAGGTCACTAACACATACCGTTCTGGTGCCCTCTTCCTCATGAAAAATTAGGTCTTGCAGACCATTGCGACAATTTTATTGCATATGTTCGGAGATCTTCAACATTCATGTTGTAAATCTCCTCATCTGTACGATAAACAAAATTGGCACGTGCATTTTCACGTGCTCTTTGTCGATTTAAACAAAGATCGACTCCACTCAATCCGCTATGAACATTTTCGATCATAACATCTCTTGCTTCTCGACTTATTTGAGAAGTTGCATCCATCTCTGATCGCAGAGTTTCAACTCGAAACGGTCGACTCACCAATGGCGGCTCAGGGCGAGGCAACTCCACATCTCGCTTAGCGCCCTTACGTTGATATAATCGACCTCTCCCCGGGCCAAAAAATTCTGAAGGAAGGTCATTGTAGTCGGGTTTCATCCCCAAAAAAAATTATGCATAAAAAATTTGTGCAAAATAAACAGGAACCTCATCATTCCATGGAAGCCTTCCAAAGGCCGCAAGATGTTGATCATACAAATAACCAGCTTTGTCTGGGTGCTTGAAATACTGCACCTTCAACATTTTTCTTTTTGGCCCTTCCTTATAATTAAAATTGACTTGGCCTCTGCTCTTGTAACTTTTTGTTTTATGTCCTGCCATTTATCGGGACCTATCACTGTTTCTTTTCTCTTTCTCATCAGTTCTACAAATGAATCAGTCGTTGGCCCCAAATTTCTGTACACATTTACCATTTCACCCAATGAATGTGTAACTATTTCGAGGCTTTTTCTACTCTCAGCAGGTAGAGACAAAGCCATGAGATCTCTTTGCAATTTTGCATGAAGGCTTTGACACCTTTGTAAGGTGCATTCCGCCATGTTGGTTTCCCATGGTATATTAGTAATCTCAGCCGGATAAGTTGTGCTGGGTTGACATCCTTCTTCTTGAATGTAGTGCGCTGCCCTGCGTCTATTTTGACCACTGGCTCGAACATTTTCAGCCTCTGCATCAATATATATATAATTTCGTATATTAGAAAAAACACATGTAAAAAAATTTGTACAAATTTAATTGAAAAATATTGAAATTGATGGCAAACTTGATGTTGTTGGTTAACATCTTTTCCAACATGACCCTGCTGAGAACCAGCCCCAGAATGACGCTGCTGAGAACCAGACCCACAATGACCCTGTTGAGAACCAGCAACGGTTGATTGGCCTTCGGGGGAATAAATATCACCCCCTTCCCGCAACCTGCTACCACTCATACCTCGACCAGTTGAACCTTGGCCACGCTCCATGGATGGGGTTGAAACCCTTCTCCTCTTACCTCCTAAAAATTAAAATATGAAACTTATTAACAACTAAATTAACTCAAAGTTAATAAAAAAATCAATTCCATATGTACACATGTATGGAGATTTAAGATTATATTTAAATACCGTGAACATTCCCCGATCCCTGAACCTCCATATGGGATTCAACTGATCTTCGTTGTTCATCCTCCATGATATATATATATTGGTCGACATTTACACAAAATAGATTTCAAAAAATCAATTTGTAATTTTGTGTACACAAATTATGTAGAACACAACTTTAAAAGCAATAATTGATCATGTGTGAAACTAAATTTAATCGAAAAAGATATTATAAAAATGATAAGTTCACCAAATTGCGCTTTACATGGTGGGAGCACACTTGGTATAAAATTTACTACTTATACACTTTAGTTTGTGGGAGAAATGACACATGTACATAGTTTACCTTAAATTCATTGTGTTTTACGGATATTAAAATGAAGAACTTCTATTTAGATCCATTCCAGAGATTGACTGTAGGGGCATTTACTAGATATGTCACCTTTCATAAAAGATGAGATCTAGAGGCTACCTGGCCCTTTACAGACTCTGCCTATAGAACTTGTAGAAGTAAACACTAGAGGCATTAACAATATCAAAGAACGTTTTCATGCTCAGACATGGGAATGTGTCTCTTTCCCTACACAAAAAAATAGTTCAAGGTAGTTAATCTTCATAGACATGTCATCAAGGAAGTCAATGTGATCATCCCCAACTTAATTTTTATGAAATTAGGCTTGGAATCTCATTTTAGAGCTCAAATAAACCTCTAGTTTATTTTGGTTTAGACAAGGTCTAGAATTTGAAAAGTGAATTCCCTCTTTCTTCCTCTTACATGTCAAATGATCAGAATTTGGATTGAGGGAAAAGATTTTCCTAGAAATAAAAATTTTGCATTTTATAAATGTGTAAACATGAGTTTTTAAATAAATGAGACAAAAAGTCAAAGGCCCATTGAACAAGGAAAATGATGTTGAAAATAAGATGCAATTGGTTTGCTAACAGATGGTTAGATTTCTTATCCAATTAAGGCCTTGCATGTATTTTGATGTTTCATGAATTTCTTCACAAATTCAAAGTATGGTGCATGAATTTTATGCACCATTGATGACTCCATTAATGACCTTGCTGAGGAATTTGATGCACACGATATTGACTTTGAAGATGGTTTAGAAGATGTTGAAGAAGTTGTAGATTTGGTGTTGTCACTGAATGTTTTTTTGTTGTTGGACTTGATCAAGACATGTAAATTTAATTTACGAGCAGATTGAAGAAGTTGAAGAGGTTTTAGATTTTGTTTTTCTATGGGAAAAAAATCAATATGTAGTTCAATATTCACTTGGTTTTTATAATTGGATAGAAGAATGACTTAAAATTACCTTGTATGTCTTCTCATTTTAGCTCGCTCAAATTTTTAGGAAGGATTTAAGTATCCACCTTTCAAGAATCACTAGAAGAGGTTGATAAAGAATATAGGAAGACAAAAAACTAACCAATGGTGTACTAAATGGATTTCTTGGGAGGTAGATTGGCATATGGACTTTTGGTAGCTAGAACGTTTCCAAATAAGTGAATGTATTTGAAAACCAAACCTCTAGTTTATTTTGGTTTAGACAAGGTCTAGAATTTGAAAAGTGAATTCCCTCTTTCTTCCTCTTACATGTCCAATGATCAGAATTTGGATTGAGGGAAAATATTTTCCTAGAAATAAAAATTTTGCATTTTATAAATGTGTAAACATGAGTTTTTAAAATCTAATTAACTCATAAGTTTCTCACAAAATACACTTAAAGCTTGACACATAAACCCCTTCCCCAACAAAACTAGTGTGAAAATATTCAAATCAAGTTGGTATCAAAGTACAATTTAGCTCATTTTAGTCAAGGTCAGTTAGAAGAATTAAATATTGGTTTTTGTCTTCAATTTCCTCTGAAAATGAATGTTTACATGCTTTTGAGAGACACTAGAGGAATAAGGTCCAAATTTTTGATGAAAATGTGCTATGAAAGTAAAGGGTTTTAAAGGCAAGCATATACAAGGCATAGTTGAGTACAAGGAATAGCTGAGCCAAATGTTCTTCAGGAAGGGCCTAATTATTTGGCTCTTGGTTATGGAAAACATGGAAAATGCTCCAAAGCCAAGGAGGCACATGAAGCTGTTCCAAGAAGGAATTTTATTTTGTGTTCATTACCTCAAGCTTGTGAAGTTTGTGTTTATGATGAATGGAAAAGTTTGACACCCACTTTGCAAGAAGATGTTAATAATCATGCAGCTAATGAGAAGGTAAAAGAAGAGGATGTTGAAAGCTCTAGAGTCATTGAATTCATTGCTAGTATTCAAAGGAGAGCCACTACCTCATGTCAAATTCACCTCCTCAAGAAGACGACAACGGTGAATGTTCAAGGTATAAATTTGCCTCTAATCAAATTGCTTTTGATTATGATAAACATGGTAAATATTCAAATAAGATATAGAAAATAACTTGCATGTTGCTTTTGTGGTTTTAATTTAATCATAATGTTTATAGATGTTGGAAGAAGATATCCATGCACATGAAACTTTCTAAATAAATGAGGCAAAAAGTCAAAGGCCTATTGGACAAGGAAAATGATGTTGAAAATAAGTTGAAATTGTTTATTACTCATTGCCATGAGAAAGGTCACCTTGTAGAATATTTTGCTACATACAACACTGAACATTTTTAAAACATAAACTAACTTCTAGCAAACAATAATATTAAATTAGATTTAATTGTTTGTGCAGTTGAATTGATGTGCATAGAAAAACTGGGAATAGATATCTTTGATACATACAACACACAAATGAAAAATCTTAAAAGATAAATCAATCTTGCAAACAGAAGGGTATTTAACTAGACAGAAATGTCCATATAGATTCAGCCAGAAACCCAGACCTAGTCAAAGAAAACATGAACCAATGGTTTATTTCAACTCTACATCAACGTTGAAAAATCGAACTATTATGATGTGTTACAAATCAGCCTACATGGAAAAGTGTTGGTCGGCCTAAAAGGAAGTAATTCTATCTATATTTATATACCTTGTTTATGGCTCTTTTAATAAGGAATAACTCGGCAATCTCTGAAAACAGTTTACAGATTCTTGTAAGATTCAGTACGAATATGTTGATGGGCTTTCAGTGTGAAGTTTAAAGAGTTTGAAAATAGTGTGGATCTATTGTTCGGTCATCTTTGAAGCAGATTGCGGATAGTATAGTATGAAGCAGATTGCATATAGTGTGAAGCAAATTGCGGATAGTCTTTAAGGAAGATTACAAATTCCAGAAACAAATATGTGGATATATGTTGCAGGATGCAGCACCAACTAATGTTGTTGATAAGACTGTTAAAATAGATACATACCACGAACCCAAGGGTTTATCTGACCCTGCTGTGTCAAAGGTTAATGTTTTGGATAAGACTGTTAAAATAGAGACAGAGAACAAACCCAAGGGTTTATCTGACCCTGTTGTGTCAAAGGTTGATCAAAATAAGAAGAAAAAACAAGGCAGCAAGGAAGAAAACAATGAAGATGGCAGTGGAAAAGATAAGTTTGCCGGCTTGATTTTTATGTGTAATTCTCAAACAAATCAAGAGTGTTTCCGATACAAAGTGTTTGGGTTGCCACCAACCAAAAAGGAGCTTTTAGAAAAGGTGAAGCCCGGAATGAAGCTCTTCTTGTATGATTTTAATCTTAGACAAATGTATGGTATCTACAAGACAGCGTCTGCCGGAGGAATGAATGTGGAACCAAATGCTTTCCGAAGTTGTAAAAGGCCACTCCCAACACAAGTAATCTTTTTATACATGAAAGGGGTGCATCAAGCTTGTGAAGTTTGTATTCATGTTGAATGGAAAATTTTGACACCCACTTTGCAAGAAGATGTTAATAATCATGCAGCTAATGAGAATGTAAAAGAAGAGGATGTTGAAATCTCTAGAGTCATTGAATTCATTGCTAGTATTTAGAGGAGAGCCACTACCTCATCAAATTCACCTCCTCAAGAAGGCGACAACGATGAATGTTCAAGGTATAAATTTGCCTCTAATCAAATTGCTTTTGATTATGATAAATATGGTAAATATTCACATAAGATTTGGAAAAGAACTTGCATGTTCCTTTTGTGGTTTGAATAATCATAATGTTTATAGATGTTGGACAAGTGTTGGACTTCATATCCAACAATTCATCCACAACATTTGACGAAGGTGGAATGAGATAACGAAAAGAATGGAAAAGAGGATTTCATAATCGATGAGGGTCAAGATGATTCACATGATAAAGTGCAACTAAAAGAAGCACCATTGAAATGGTTTTCTCACAGATGATTAGATTTCTTATCCAATTAAGGCCTAGCATGTATTTTGATGTTTCATGAATTTCTTTGCAAATTGAAAGTATGGTGCATGTTGCATGAAGCAAGATGTTGAAAGTAGAGTTATGTTGACACACTTAAATGCAACAAATATGGAAATTTGTACATGAGCTCTATTATTTGACTTGAGAGTCAGTTGTTTAAAGAGGCATGTTTTGTCAACTTGTGTTTGGTTGATGGTTTTGTACACCAATATGTAAGAGTACATGGAGATATTCACATGATGTGAATTTTTTTTTCTTTGAAGGAGAAAAATGATATGTCAGCGAGCTATGTTTCTTGCATGATGTGTTTTCAGTTTGATGGTTTTGTTTGTGAAAAGACGTCACAAGATTTTGGGAAGGTCCACTCTTGAGCGAGAGCCTCATGATTACAACCTAATCGTGAGAATCAAACAGGAGTGCATCCTTATTTTTAAAACAAATAGGATTCTAAGCTACCTAGGACTCAAACCATCATTTTTAAATTTGAAATATCATGGTGTGTTGTTTCAATGCTTGAATCCACAACCCTAACACATGAAATCACTAATCTAATTACACATGAAATAAATAGTTATTTTCTCCAACATTAAAAATATAACTAAAAACTAAATTCAACATAGTTGAAAGAAAAAGTAAATGGAACTTTAAACATTCAATGAAAATTTCTGAATAAGAACATTGAAATTATAAGTTTCTTTCTTACACAGTTTAAGATTTGGGGTGTAAAGTTTTTTTCAAAAATTATTTTAAACTTTTTGATGCTTATAACATTGAATATATGTATATAATTCTTCTATAAATACTTAAATGTTTAGTTTTTTATTTTTAATAGAATTTGCAAATTTAACTAAGCTTAGAAACAAAAGTGACTCCAACTTCAACCTCTCCCATAATATTTGAAAATGTATACACCTCATAAATAATTTTTTCTATACATATATAAATGAGCATTAACTATAATAAAGAAAATTGTCTATCAATTTCATAATTTAAATATATTAAATATTAAAGTGACATTTTTCTCTCTAAAATTTTAAATAAAAAATAAACATATTATTCATTCTTATTAAATCATCTCGAGGTTAAATCATCTTAGGTTAAATTTTTGCAAATAAGTGAGTATTAAAAGAGATACAAGTTTGCAAATTCCATGGTCTTACAAAATACTTTTAATTTTCTCAATAAGAAGGGAGGATTGAGCAATCGATTATGGGTGAAGTTCATACAAATGTTATATTGTATAGTTTTTTAATATTTGAAAATGTGTAGACTTCATGAATAATTTTTTCTATGCATATATTTAAAATAAATAAAATTATCTACAAATTTCACAATTTAAATATATTAAATATAATCATATTAATTATAAATGGAACCATACAAGTCATGCACAGATAAATGAAATAAATCCAATGCATCACAGTGAGAGTGTCGCTCCTTCAATATAATTCTCGAGCATGATAACACAATAGAGGAATGGAAATCGTTGGTGCAATGGAACTACATAGAGGAGAATGCCAAGCCTCCCTATGGCATGTCCCTCACGTGGTAAAATTGTGACATGTGTGGCATTGATTCAGTTTCTAGCAAGACAAATTGTAATGCATTATTATAAGACAAATAAGGGTGTGAGGAAGTTATATTCTACGATTATACAAATGCAAACACCAAAATACAATGGCTGTGATCGATGTATTATTAAGGCTTCCATGAGTAATATGCATGAGTAGCACATATTACTGTTACAAATCCTTTCATATCAATGAAGTTACACATTGATACATAAAAATTTCGGTTCCCTATGAGATAATGTTGAGTGAAACAGGGGTAGTGCCCTACCGAAGAAATTTCCATGGTGCATCTTATAAGGTACCTAAAGAGAATGGAGCAAATGGGAGAAGGTAGATGGCCAAAATTTATCTTCAATGAAGGTATGAGTGAAATAAAGAAATCATGGATGAGACAAAACAACAAATGGATGCAAAAATGGAATATTTACTTGAATGCATGTCCCAAAAATAGCAAGGAATTAAAGAATTTTGTGTTGGAGAAGTTTCGTAAGGGTATATGGGGAAAAGAGTTGGGTAGAAAGAAGAAGTATTATATTCAGGAATTCAACCACACTTGTGATCTCCAACAAAAAGAATACATTGGAGCTAGCATTCCGTAGAGGGAAAAGGTTCTTATAGCTCAATTAAGAACTAACTCACATCAACTTCGGTGTGAAACGAGACGGTGGAAGAGACCTAAAGAAGCTTGGGAAGAAAGGGTATGTACTTTTTGCAGTTCTAGGGCAGTGGAATCAGAAAAACATTTCATTTTGGAATGTGACGCTTTCAGAGACATCAGGGACATTTACCGTATTATGTTAGCATCAATTCCATGGCATTGTCTTTTTAGTGATGGAACTCTTATAAGGTTGGGTCAGCTCATCATCAATTTGAGTAAGAAAAGGATTGAATTGCAGAAGGCAAACAACAAGGAAGTTGGTGGTCTCATAAACTATTTTTAGTCTCGTGGACATTAAAATATCATTCATTCATTCATATATGTGAATATCGATGCGATTTCTCAAAATATGCGTTGAAAATTGACATGTGAACTCATGCAAAAGCTCTTCTCTCAAGAATTTTAGTATTTTTATAACGCTATAGATGGGTGGCAATGCATGGAAATTGGTTATAAATGAAGTCATAAAATAACACATAAACACATGTAGTTCGTGCAACAAAATAACATCACAAGTTAAAATGCACAAATAACATATTAGACATTGTATGAATAATAGTGTGACTGTACAACATAGTAGCCATCACACCTGTGCAATTTGGAGCAGTAAACCCCACCCTCTGTTTGTTGAATTCCTAATTCAACAATCCATCGTAGGGTCAGTGCAGGTCACCATGTCTTAAGGGAAAAATAAACTGAGCCAGGAAATACGTGAGTAGAGGTTTGAAAATTCAATTCGATGTAATTATAAAAGACTTTTAATTGGTTGAACATGATGGGAGGATTGAACATGATGGGAGGATTGAGTGGTCAGTTATAGGAAAGTTTCAGAATGATGCAATTTTTATATTGTATAGTTTTTTTTAATAATTTTAGGTATGTTTGGTTTTTATCAGTTTTTTGGTTTATCTAGGGAAAATTTATGTATGCCTATTCCAAGGCACTATTCTTCAGTTGAAAAAAACTTCATATAAATTTCAGGATCTCTAATTTTTTGAAAAAAAAAATTAATGGTTGAAATTTCTACACACCTTTTTGGGGGATAAAGAAAGTGGAAACCAAAATTTTGTATCAAAAAATGAAACCTCTCTAAGAGTATTGAATCTCTACAAACATGCTAACTACAATAAATTTATTCAAATTTAATAACATTAAAACCTAATAAAATTAAACAACAATAAAATATGAAATCAAACAAATATACAATGAAAAACCAACCATACCTGAATGCCAAATTGAAGAAGGGGAAGGTGTGCTCTCTGAGAAAGTGTTCAAATTCTCTTCAGAAAGTTGTATATAAGGTTTTGTGCAAAGCTATTTTTTGGGAGCTTGAAGAACATGGCTTTTCAAATATATATTATATATTAAATGAAAAGTTATTGCCTATATATCATATATTAAATGAAAATTTATTGCCAGAATTCAATATTAATTTTAGTTATGGCTTCCCTTTATTAATAATATTCGTCATAAAGATGGTTGCCATGTGTCCAAACCTTCACATACAAAACAAGTTCAAATCTTACGCCTAGTTGGCTATCACGCTAGGTTAAATACTTGGCCACTAGGAGGAATAAGAGTTCCATTTTGTGTTATTGTATTTTGTTCCATAGTTGAAAATACAACTAGGAGTGTGAAGTTAGAGAGAAAAATGTATGAAGTTAAGTTTTTATAGCAACCTTACACACTAAAAGTCTTAGCTAACTCTAGAGAGATTACCTCTTTCTTTGTACTCACATATTTTCCATACCGGAAAAGAGAGAGTAGAGCATGTTTACATTTTAGTGTTCTTTTTCTCCCATAAGGATTTCCTAGGGAAAAAGGAGTCTAGAGCATCATTACATTTTAGGGTTGCTTGTCTCCCATATAAGGATTTCCTAGGAAAATAATTGTGTTGATTGTCTAGAGATATGTATGTGTGTGTTTCATTATGTTCTCTATTTCTTACGTTGTGTTTCATTATGTTTTATTTTCTTACATTTCTGCTCGAGCCTATTTTTCTGTCCAATCAAGGCTTATAAAATAACATGAGAAGCAACATGAGACTTGGAACAATCATTTCATTATCTATATGGAAGGCAAGAAGGATTATATCCCCCTAAGCTTAAGCTTATGTAGTTTGTCAATTTTTATCATATATTTTTTGGTAAGGGTAAATGTTTTTTTTATCTATAGTACAAGTCATGAGTTCCCCAATTTTACCTCATGTAAAGCATGATTCTAGGATTACTACAATTTGTACTTGGTTTTTTATTGTCATGATGCCCTGTCTCAATCACTTGGCCATCTCTCAATGGGTAGTTAAATCTTTATAACAATACTTAAGTAAAATTTATCTATTTTTATTATGTGAAATTATGTAAAAAATGGTATACTAATTTTCATAAAATTGGGTTGAGTTTATCATATATTTCAATGAAAGTTGATTAAATATGTTTTCTTTAAAAGGACCTAACAATTTTGTTAAGGTATGAATTTGAAATTTTGTGTGGCTCTCTATCAACCTTCACTTCCTCATTTCTAGAAAAAATCTACTTGCTCATTCGTATACCCACTTTCTATTCAAATCCATGAGTTTTGAACTCTCGGTAACTATGTTTTTCCACGCAGGAAAATTATGTCACATTTTATACTAACTCTAAATATTATTTTGAAGTTTGGATTACTGTTATTCTTTTATATAATTTAACATTAGATATAAGTTTAAATTTAAAGATACTTAGATAAAATATAGCTTAGATATGGCATTTGCAAATTATTATCTATTTATTGAACTGAAGGACATAATTATTACACATGTTTAATTTACATTCAAATGCTTCTTTGATTTATCTCCTATAGTTTAATGTAATGCTAGATATATAATTTAATTTGAAGGCACGTGAGATAAATATGACTTCTATGTGACATTTGTATTTAATCATCTATTTGTTGTGTTATATTGACAATGGTGAATGTTCAAGGTATAAATTTGCTTTTAATCAAATTGCTTTTGATTATGATAAACATGGTAAATATTCACATAAGATATATAAAAGAACTTGCACATGTTCCTTTTGTGGTTTGAATAATCATAATGTTTATAGATGTTGGAAGAGGATATCCATACACATTGAAACTTTCTAAATAAATGAGGCAAAAAGTCAAAGGCCCATTGGACAAGGAAAATGATGTTGAAAATAAGATGCAATTGTTTATTACTCATTTCCATAAGAAAGGCCACCTTGTGGACAAGTGTTGGACTTTGTATCCAACAAGTCATCCACAACATTTGAAGGTGGTGGAAAGAGATAGTTCAACAAGAATGGAAAAGAGGATTCCATAATCGATGAGGGTCAAGATGATTCACATGATGAAGTGCAGCTAAAAGATGCGCCATTGAAATGGTTTGCTAACAGATGGTTAGATTTCTTATCTAATTAAGGCCTTGCATGTATTTTGATGTTTCATGAATTTCTTTGCAAATTCAAAGTATGGTGCATGTTGCATGAAGCAAGATGTTGAAAGTAGAGTTACGTTGACACACTTAAATGCAAAAAATATGGAAATTTGTACCTAAGCTCTATTATTTGACTTGAGTCGATTGTTTGAAGAGGCATGTTTTGTCGATTTGTGTTTGGTTGATGGTTTTGTACACCAATATGTAAGAGTACATGGAGATATTCACATGATGTGAATTTTTTTTCTTTGAAGGAGAAAAATGATATGTCAGCGAGCTATGTTTCTTGCATGATGTGTTTTCAGTTTGATGGTTTTTTTTGTGACAAGACGTCACAAGATTTTGGGAAGGTCCACTATTGAGCGAGAGCCTCATGATTACAACCTAATCATGAGAATAAAATGGGAGTGCATCCTTATTTTGAAAACAAATAGGATTCTAAGCTATCTAGGACTCAAACCATTATTTTTAAATTTGAAATATCATGGTGTGTTGTTTCAATGCATGTTTACATTTTAGTGTTGTTTTTCTCCCATAATGATTTCCTAGGGAAAAAGGAGTCTAGAGCATCATTATTTTTTAGGGTTGCTAGTCTCCCATAAGGATTTCCTAGGAAAATAATTGTGTTGATTGTCTAGAGATATGTATGTGTGTGTTTCATTATGTTCTCTATTTCTTACGTTGTGTTTCATTATGTTTTATATTTACATTTCTGCCCTCCTATTTTTCTTTCCAATCAAGGTTTATAAAATAACATGAGAAGCAACATGAGACTTGGAACAATCATTTTCATTATCTATATGGAAGGCAAGAAGGATTATATCCCCTTAAGCTTAAACTTATGTAGTTTGTCAATTTTTATCATATATTTTTTGGTAAGGGTAAATTTTTTTTTTCTATAGTACAAGTCATGAGTTCCCCAATTTTACCTTATGTAAAGCATGATTCTAGGATTACTACAATTTGTACTTGGTTTTTTATTGTGATGATGCCCTGTCTCAATCACTTGGCCATCTCTCTATGGGTAGTTAAATCTTTATAGTTAAATACTTAAGTAATATTTATCTATTTGTATTATGTGAAATGTAAAAAATGGTATACTATTTTTCATAAAATTGGGTTGAGTTTATCATATATTTCGATGAAAGTTGATTATATGACATGTTTTCTTTAAAAGGATCTAACAATTTTGTTAAGGTGTGAATTTTTATTAGATGAGGAGGCTATGTATTACATATGGTCTTGAATGAGCTTTTGGACTCTTTAGATATATATCTAAAGAGTCCAAATGCTCATTCAAGACCATATGTAATACATAGCCTCCTCAGCTAACTTAGCCAGGGATTTGCAATACTATATTTGAGTTGGCTAGCTCCATTTCAAGATATTATAATGTTAGATTATTATTTCTATAGATTTTGATTATGGTAGTAAAATGTTACAAAAAACCAGAAACCAGGTACAAATAATATTATTCTAGATATATGTAAAAAGGACATGGTACAGAGAATATCAAACAATATTAAACTTTTCATAAATAATTTAGATAAAAATACATTTTCTAATTTTGATTGTAAATTCCAAGGCTTAAAGCAATAATTTTTCTAATTATTTTGTTTTAATTAATAAATAAAAAAGAAGCATTTTCAATCAAAATCACATCCAACATATAATTAAAATAATAAAAAAAATTTAAAACTTTTTATGCAGGTATTACTTATCAGCACATATACCGCGAAAAGAACAATGTTGCGGATGAGTTTTCAAAGCAGGGGCTACAGGATGCGTATGGAAAGATAAATTATCAGCTATTTAATATACAGGGTCTTCAGGCCGAAGGCTCAGTGCCCATCATCTAAGTACAGTGGTACCATAGATGCTGTGATTTTCAGTTTTCTGGATTAATACTTTGAAATACAAACCATGCCATAACACAGAACTGACAACCATGCTCCCGGGATCAAGCGAGCCAGACCTCTTCTACCGAACCTGGGTACTCTTTCTATGGTTGGTATAACAGGACTTGGTGCACATTACCTGCTCTAGGTATTGGTGTTTTTTTTTGTATTTTACAAGTTCCATACTGCCTACAATGTTAGTACCGGATGGTCATGATGCTGACATTTTGATATGGTATGACGGTCAGCATTATTTTGGACGGATCTCTAGCCCTCACGATTAATGATTTTGTTTTGGATGTTCTGGATTCTCTAAGATATTTTTGGAATCTATGTATGTCGAATGTCTGTTGCAAACTTTTTCTTATCTACCTGGGTCTTTTTCTATTAGCTGACAGGGAAATTTTGGATACATCTCAGTAAAAATATATATACATGTGGATCATCTATGGGCTTTTAACAAGTCCCTGTAGGTGTTTTGGGATTATTACCTTAACTAGGTTACGTACTAATAGGGTATCAAAGCTTATAGTACTCATTATCCAAGTAATCATAGCTATAAATTATGGGAGTACTGCTACTAATAAAGAAGGGCATGTAGAATAGCTAGCATGTTAACATAGTGTGATCTGAGTAGAAGGTTACTACTATACCAATATGAACATAAGGTATGAGCTTTACCCTATAGATATGATATTACTATCAGCTTAACTAATGAACAGTACTGAGTATTCATAATAAAACATACCCTTTATCTAACTAACAAAGAGCTCTATTATGGATATACAGTTACCCCATGAGCACTAATGATACCTGTACCTTATGGAAGCTTAGAACACCTAATATGATAGCATTGGTTTCAACTTCCATTACTCGTACTTGTTATCTTCACTGTTTTCAAGAGACAGCACTGGAACTATGTCACCACTTACTATGAGATCAAGTGACAACTAAATTAATCAATAATAAGATGAGCTTTCATGTCTTTACTCTTATAAATTGATAACCTTATGGCTTTAACTCCTTTATCATACTAGAATGCAATAGTGGGCACTGTCTCTAGTAGAAAGTAGCTGCCTACAACCTGAATACAACACACATAGAAACCTTCATATGTGTTTACACAAAATAGAGATCCATGTCATTTACATAATAAGTGGAATCATTACACTAATTACAGGTAGTTATGAAGCTGTAATCAATACCATTAGTTACAGTGTTTACGTAATCAAGCATGCTAGGATTCATCATCAATACTTACACTATTTATTCTATTTCATCTATGTATCCTATTGAATATGTAGTGACTTATGATCCACTATTACAAGACTAGCTTATACATGGTGTTCAAAGCTGCATAGATAGTGATATACCCAACGAATGAAGAGCGCGGCCGTGAAGAACACCAGCGTGGTGACGAGGAGTTGTGGTGACGAGGAGAAACAGCGATAGGGACACCAGCGCGGCGATGAGGTGCAACAGTGACAGAGACAAAATGCGGGAACAATGAAATCAGTAAACCACAATACTTCGCGGGCGATTTATTTATAGAAAATAGTTCGGCCGAACTATTTTAAATGTAAAAGTTCGGCCGAACTTTAGTTGCCGGTTTTCCAATCTCCGGCAAAAATTCTGTTTGCCCGCATCGTCAGTAAGCCGTCAGTCTAAACGGAATCACGAGTTCAGCCAAACTTTAAAAAAAAGGTCGGCCAAACTATTACATAGTTCGGCCGAACTCTATAAAATGTTCGGCCGAACTATTGCCGAAAACAATTTCAACCCCCGATTCTCACAAGAGTGTAACCCAGCTTCATGTTTCCACCCGATAGTGTTTGTAATGCAAAGTCAGTCCATGGTGCAGGTATAATGGAACTGTGCAGAATGGGTGGGCAGCGAAAAAGCCACCGTCTCCAGGCAAGGCAGTGACAGGGGAGAATTGGTGGAGGGAGGGATTAGTGGTGGGGAACTAGACCTTCTTGAAGCCCAGTCTCGGCCATGACCACTGCGGGTGGTAGGGTAATGCCCAAAAGAATTATCGAACGATGGGGAGGAGGTATCAGAATGAGCAGAGATTGGAGGTCTGGAAGGTCTGCCTCAGCTACTGCCTCTGCAGCATTGCATACGGTGGTGGAGGGGCATGGTGGAGCTAGGGGAGATACAATGGTGAGGTGGAGACCCCAGAAGCAGAGGAGCAGCAGAGTGTGAGGCCAGAGGAGCAGAGAGCCAAGGAGCTGAAGGCCTATGAGGCACAAGGACGAAGCTCAAACTACAATGAAGGCTATGAGAGAAATGCAAGCCAGGGAAAAATTCAATGCAGCAAAGGAGACTGCAGTGCCTCCCTGTAGGCAATTGGGAGCTCGGCTCGGAGACCCCAGGGGGACAAATGCAGCTCGACAGCAGAGGCAATGGAGGGATACTGCCATGTGAATTCATTTTGAAGAGCATGTTAGTGCATCAACAGGCGAGCGGAGTAAATGAGCGCCTATGGGTGTAGTTTGGGTGATTAAATGCCCGCATCTAGAGATTATGAGTGGCCATGTATCTGGGCCATGTGTCACCCCATGCACTCGTTGTATTGTTGTCCTTAGAAATCACCCACATCTGGGATATTATTAATATATTTTTAAATACATGTCTTTAAATACTTAACTTAACCTTTATATATTAAAATATTTTATTTATATTGCATATTGATAATTTTTTATTATTAATCAGTTTTAAATAATATTTATCAACTTCAAATTAATAATAGAATGAGTTACATATATTGTAATTGATTTTTTTTTTAACTTTCAATCAAGTTTTAAATATTTTATATCTAAATATATTAAATTGATATAAAATTAATTTATTCAAAATAGATAATGATTATTTTTAATAATCAACAATAAATTAATTTTTTTAATTTTTTAATTTTTTCTTTTTGAATAAATATATATCAAAATTGATATTGAAATATATTAATTAACAAAAATGTTAAACATCTTATTACATTTTAAAAAAAAAATTTAAAATATAATATATTATTTTTAATTACATAAATCTCTATATAAAATTAATATAAAATAACATTATTTAATATATAAATTAAAATATCTCATTTTTAATAAATAAATATGTATATTCACTTTATATTAGACATCTCCAATATATATAATCAGCATTTTCTTTTTATTTAATGAATATGTTTTTTTTTAAATATATCTCAATTTAGTATTGAAAGAAACCAAATAATTCTCTTTTACGATGATTGAGAAAACTTAAAATTAGGTTTAAGAGTTATGATCCAATATAAGCTCATGATCAATTATGATGTAACATTTACTCTTTGGTGAAATATGAAATCTCACTTAGAACACCAATCAACTTATTTAATTTTGCCAACTTCGTTAGTCCAATAAAGTGTAATAATGTCTCCTAAGTAAGAATAGTGTCCTCTTTGTATTTCTTATAAAAAAAATAGATTTGATAGATGAAAAATAACCTATTAAAAGCATATTGAAAGAATCTTTATTATAAAACCTGATATAACTAAAATTTATCTTTATTCAAGAAGTTATGCTTCCAAATTTACCTTAATATAGATCAACATATTGGTATGCTCCATTATTACGTAGACTCGTATTTTTATGACATTATATATTTGTAATCGTAATTTGTCCTTCTCTTCCTTCACACCAAAGTTTATCACATTAACACCTTGTAATTGTACTTTTGTCTTTCTCTTCTTTCACACCAAAGTTTATAACATTAAAAAATAGTTATGATTATGGTAAACCTATAAAATTGTTGTATCAAGTGGATAATATCAAAGTTATTATTTATTAATTTTTTTAAGTTTTTTTTTTTTAAATCTCTTTCCAAACTTACTTAGTTTTTTACTCTAAATCTAATTTCTATTTTCAGAATTTATTTGATGCAGGAGCATCCAGCTCCGAGGAGACAGGAGATGGTTGACCGTCTCAGTTGATTGTTTTTATTCACGAGTTTATGGACAGGTTGTTAAGCCTGTGTTTATTTCTGTTATTAGTTGGTTTAGCTTGACAGTTGGACAAAACTGTAAGACTAGGAACATAAACTGTCTTTTCTTTAGTTAGTTAGAAATTGTTTTTTTTTTTAAACAAGAGTACATTGAAACTGGCCAGGTGGTAGGTTATTTTCAGCTGACAGGGAACCGCAACAGAAAATGGTTTATTGCCTACTTTTATTTAAATGAGAAGAACTGATAGGTAGGGGTTCGGAGTTTTTTCAAGAAAAGGAAAGAATAGTGAAAAAGCATTATACTCTGCAACCAGTATTAAATTCTGCCAGAAGTGCAAATACATGAATGTGCATTTCAAACTCAGAAGTATTTTATTTTCTGTTAAATGATATGTAATCACTGAATGTGTTTTTATGCAAACGAAATAAATTTCTAGACTTTGAAATTGAGCAAATATGTGCTGTGTGTGAGGGAAGCAAATAGTTGTGTCTTTTATATCATGCATTAACAGGACACAGGAATAGAAGTGACACAGACACAGTCATACGGAGCATACAATATCTTTGTTCGTCAAGACAAACAAATGGAGGAGCAACCTACAGCGAAACAGGTGAGATTCATACATTCAAACACTGAAGCATTTAATTCGAGAATCTTTACAGAGAATCATTTTACTTTCATATACCAGTCATCTTTAAAATAAGTCCATCAAAATTTCCGACTCAGTCAAATAGTATAGCGAGCCAGCACAATCCAAACAAGGGTTTGAAACCCGAAATTTACTGCTTCAGTCATACAAGAAAAAGCAACCGTATAACCCTAGCAAGGGTTTGAAACCAGAAGTTGACACAGTCATAAACGAACGCACAGTTTCAGCGTTTTCCAGACCGACAGAGGATTACATCCAGAAACTTGCCAACCAACAGGGTTCGGCTATAGAACAAGAAGTACTAGAAAGAAAAACAAGTCTTGAGAACAGCTAACCACGAGATTTGAAAGGAGTGACCCTACCGGAGGGTTTGAAACGCCGAGGGAACGAACCGGGGTTTCGCCAGGAGAAACCTGAACATGGAAATTGACCATCATAACTCGAGTTAGAATGTGTTCCAGAGATCAGCATCCATACAAGACTACAGAAAACAAAAAAAATGAAACACAGTCAGAAGAAAACCTTACCAGGGTTTTGGGTTTGGACAGAGGAAAGCCGACAGGGTTTCCACCGGAGCAGCAATCACTGATACACGAAGGAGCCGAGGGGTTAGGGTTACGAAAAATAGCGGCGTGGAGTAAAATCGTAGGGATTAAGTTACCTGTTGCTCCCACTGATGCCGGAAGTAACCTTGGTGATTTTACCCTGTCGCACCTACAAGATGGGTTCGATAGCAAATTGACATTAACAGGAGACGAAAGGAGAGGGAAGATTAACCTGTTTGCAAACCAACAAAAATCGACAGGGAATAAAGAGTTACCAACAGTAAGTTACCGGGAAATAGCCCACAACAGCCCGACAGTTGGCACCATTGAAGAAACTGGAGGAAGCTTAGTAACCCACAGAGGTTAACCACAGGGAAAATGCGCAGACTTGTGGAGAGTATTTACGAAAACCAGAGGCCAGCAAAGGGCCGAAGAAACCTCCCTTCTCGAACCCTCGTTCGACGAACAACAACAACAATAAAACCATCGTTCACAGTTGAAAGGGTATAGCATAGAACTCGGTGCACAGTAAATGTGCCAAGGACGTGACCAATGGTGTATTAAAAGCGACATGAATCAGCACAGGAATCCATTAAACCAATATACATTCCGAGTTAAATACGAGTGATGACGTGTAAAGCACAGTCACATATCCATTGTTGAAACCATAGTCTGGAGGGAGTTATATTGTCAAACAAAATCACAAATATCACATCAAAGTTTGGTGTTTGGTTTAATATATTATTAATTAAGCCACGTGGTTGAACTGGGACATCACACACGGAGGTTAGACCTTCGTCACTTTTGGTATCAAAGCCAAGTTGTTACAGAACAGGAAAATGGAGGTTGGCAGAAGAGGAAGAGGTAGAGGGAGAGCAGTCCGAAGAGTGGTAGAAGAGGGACTGCAAGAAGAGATATGGATTTTGAATCAAAGATTGGCAGCAGTAGAAGTTGGGGGAAGGAGAGACCCAGCAGATGACAGTGATGAAGATGCGGTAGAACCAGAAGATGAGTTCGAAGGGGTGACACCTGAACTCAGGTTGTTGAAGTTAGTTTTGTTGTCCAGTCATAAGCCAAAGCATGAGCTTTCCACTTATGACGGAAGTCTGTCGGCAGAGGTGTTATTAGATTGGCTGAGTGAAGTAAACAAACACTTTGAGTTTGAGGAAACCAGTGAAGACAAGCAGGTGAAATTCGCTGCCACCAAGTTGAAAGGACATGCATCCTTATGGTGGGACAGCGTTCAGGCAGAAAGGAAAAGGCTACATAAACAGCCTATAAGGAAGTGGGCCAGAATGGAGGCAAAACTAAAAGAGAATTTTCTGCCTAAGGACTATCAGATCATGTTGTACAGGCAAGTACAGAATTTAAGACAACGGGGAATGACAGTCAAGGAAAATACTGAGGAATTCTATAAGTTGAATTTGAGGGCAAGGTATATGGAGGATACCCCAGAGAAAACAGCTAGATTCGTGAATGGACTGAGAGGGGAAATACTAGATGAAATTGGTATCCTCTCACCCAGAACTTTGGATGAAGCATACCAGTTTGCTTTGAAGGCAGAGGAGAAAATAAACAGGAAGCAGAATGCCAGAAGGGGAGGTGTATCTGGCAGAGGAAAGGGGAAGGCCTTCGGTAAAGGCAGAGGAACAGGTTCCAATGAGGAGAGCAGCAGTTCCAAATCTGCAGGGACAGCAGAAAAGGACAACAGCACTAGAGGAGGACGACCAGCCCAGCGAGGGAGAGGAAATGGTCGGGGCAGAGGAACTGTCCAGTGCTACAGGTGCCAAAAGTGGGGGTACAAATCGTATGAATGTCCTGAAGGTGAACCAGCAGGTGGGAGAGGAGCTTATGTTGCTCAGCCTGAGGAAGCAGAAGCACCGCCTCAGGAAGTGGAAAATTCACCAGAGATAGGGGAAGCCTTGGTGCTGAACAAGGTGTTGTTAAAACCAGCAAAGGAGATTATGGACCCAGATCAAAGGAAGGATTTGTTCTGGACAGTTTGCAAATCACATGGAAAGTGCTGCAAACTGATTATTGACAGCGGGAGCACTGACAATTTGGTGGCCACGGAAATGGTGGAGAAATTGGGATTGAAGAAGCTGAAACATCCCACTCCATACAAAGTGTCGTGGCTACAGAAAGGACATCAACTGTTAGTTGATGAACAGTGCGAGGTGGAGTTCCAGATAGGCAGATATAAAGACAAGATTGTCTGCGATGTTATGCCAATGGATTTCTGTCATATACTGTTAGGAAGGCCCTGGCAGTTTGACAGAAAAGTGGTTCATGAAGAAAGAACGAACTGTTACAAGTTTGTTAAAGATGGAGTCAAGCACACACTTGTACCCATCAAAGAGGAAGGTACAGCAGAAGCTAGTGGAGTAAAATCACTGCTGATGGGTGGAAAAGAATTCTTGAAATAGATTGAAGACAATGATGTGAATTTTGCTGTTGTGTGGAGACCGAAGACAGTGGTACTGCACACAAATATTTCAGACTTACCCGAGGAGGTCCAGGATATGTTGCAGGATTTCGGAGATATCGTAGTGGATGATCTTCTGGATGAACTGCCCCCCAAGAGAGGTATCAGTCACTGTATTGACTTTATACCAGGAGCTAGTTTACCAAATAAAGTAGCCTGTCGCATGAGTCCTAAGGACAATGAGGAGATTAGGAAACAGGTACAGGAGTTGCTGGATAAAGGGCTGATTAGAGAAAGCATGAGCCCCTGTGCAGTCCCAACAGTTTTGGCACCAAAGAAGGGAGGCGAATGGCGGATGTGCACAGATTCAAGGGCCATTAATAAAATTACTATTCGGTACAGGTTTCCATTGCCAAGAATGGACGATATGATGGACTGTTTGAGTGGGGACTTGAAGAGTGGATACCACCAGATCCGGATTCAGGAGGGAGACGAATGGAAAACAGCTTTCAAGACGAATGAAGGGCTGTACGAGTGGCTGGTAATGCCATTTGGGCTAAGTAATGCCCCCAGTACTTTTATGCGCCTAATGAACGAAGTGCTGAAAGAGTTCATTGGGAAGTTTGTAATTGTTTATTTAGATGATATACTGATTTTCAGCAAAACCAGAGAAGAACATTTCAGGCATGTTCGAAGTGTGATGAGGAAGCTGCAGCAAAACAAGCTGCTGATTAATCTAAAGAAGTGTACTTTTTTTCAGTGAGAGTTAATATATTTGGGGTTTGTAATAGCAGAAAACGAGTTGAAGATGGATCCAGAAAATATTGCAGCTATAGTTAGTTGGCCATCCCCAAAGAGTTTATTTGAAGTCCGAAGCTTTCACGGACTAGCAAGTTTTTACAGGAAATTCATCAGGAATTTCAGTGGGATCTGCGCACCTATGTTGGATACGATCAAGAAGGCAAATCAGCCTTTTCGCTGGACAGAGGCAGCGGAGAAGAGTTTTCAGACTTTAAAGGGAAAGATCACAGAAAGACTGATATTAAGGCTGCCTGACTTCAACAAACTTTTCCAAGTTCGTTGTGATGCCAGTGGTACAGCCATTGGGGCAGTACTTAGTCAGGAAGATAGACCGGTTGCATATTTCAGTGAAAAACTGAATGAGAGCAGACAGAAGTACTCAACTTATGACAAGGAATTCTACGCAGTTGTTCAAGCGTTAAAGCATTGGAGACATTACCTATTGGGTAATGAGTTTGTTTTGTTTTCAGATAATTCTGTGTTACAGTACATTATGCAGCAGCATAAATTGAACCAGAAACATGCAGAATGGGTTGAGTATCTGCAGAGTTTTACTTTTGTGTTGAAACATATTAGTGGGCAAGCCAACAAGGTGGCAGATGCGTTGAGTAGGAGGAGTTTACTTTTACAGGAAAGTACAATGCAGGTGCTGGGTTTTGAACACCTGAGGGATCTGTATCATACAGATGCAGATTTTAAGGAGGCCTATGAGGCCTGCCAAAACCCTCTGTTAAGAAATAGTAGTCCATGGTTGGACTATAACTTACAGGAGGGATTGTTGTTCAAGGGAGGACAGTTGTGCATTCCCGACTGTTCAATGCGGGAGAACATCATTCGGGAGAAGCATAGTGGAGGTCTAGCCAGACATTTCGGTATAGACAAAACTTTTTCACAGGTTGAACACTTTTATTTTTGGCCAAGGTTGCGCCGAGACGTGCAGAGATATGTGAGCAGGTGCAAAACGTGTCAATTGGCGAAGGGTCACAGTCAAAATGCAGGGCTTTATATGCCACTACCCATTCCGAGCAGACCATGGGACTCAGTCAGCTTGGACTTTGTCTTGGGTTTGCCTAAGACACAGCGAGGTTTCGATTCAGTAATGGTGGTAGTGGATCGATTTTCAAAAATGGCACATTTTATACCCTGCAGGAAGACCAGTGATGCTACTCACGTAGCGCACTTGTTTTTCACAGATATCGTTAGACTGCATGGTCTACCAAGATCCATCGTTTCCGACAGGGATGTGAAGTTCACCGGGCATTTTTGGCGAACCCTGTGGAAAAAGTTGGATACTCAGTTACAGTTCAGCTCTGCTTACCACCCTCAGACTGACGGGCAAACTGAAGTGGTGAACAGGAGTCTGGGAAATCTGTTGCAGAGTCTAATAGGATAAAATTCGTGAATGTGGGACCGTGTACTTGCTCAGGCGGAGTTCGCATATAACGATTCGCCGAATCGCAGCACAGGTTACAGTCCTTTCCAAATCTTTTATGGCATGCATCCTCGCGGAGTGCATGAACTGCGAGACTTGGGAAAACTTGAAAAACAGAGTGCAGATGGGGAAGATTTTGCCCAAGCAATGAGCGACTTACATGAACAAGTGAAACTGAAATTGCAGGATAGTAGTCAGAAATATAAGCAGAGGGCAGATTTGAAACGACAGGAAGTTCAGTTTAATGTGGGGTATGAAGTCCTTGCACACCTGCGCAAGGAACGGTTTCCGAAACGGGACTATAATAAGCTGAAATTCAAGAAAATTGGCCCTTGCAAGATCATTCGCAAGTTTTCTGCAAACGCATATGAGTTGCAGTTGCCGCCAGGGATAGGAATTTCACCCATCTTTAACGTGGCAGACCTATTTCCTTACGTTGCTGATCCTGAAGATAACGCAGCAGGAAGGCCAACACGGGACACCAAGTTTGATGAGGATTCTTGGATGAGACAGTTGCCTACGGCACAGCCCCCTGAGATCGAGAGTATTCTCGACACACAGGTAGCCAAACGCACACATAGGAAGGAATATCTGCAATACTTAGTCAAGTGGAAGAACCTTCCAATTGAGGACAGTTCGTGGCTCAACGCGACGCAGATACAGAAAGCAGGCTACTCCGTCGATGATCTCATGGAGCGGAGCCATGACTTTTTGCCACCCCGGGAGCCTGATGCAAGAGCATCCAGCTCTGAGGAGACAGGAGATGGTTGACCGTCTCAGTTGATTGTTTTTATTCATGAGTTTATGGACAGGTTGTTAAGCCTGTGTTTATTTATGTTATTAGTTAGTTTAGCTTGAAAGTTGGACAAAAATGTAAGACTAGGAACATAAACTGTCTTTTCTTTAGTTAGTTAGAAATTGTTTTTTTTTTTAAACAAGAGTACATTGAAACTGGCCAGGTGGTAGGTTATTTTCAGTTGACAGGGAACCGCAACAGAAAATGGTTTGTTGCCTACTGTTATTTAAACGAGAAGAACTAATAGGTAGGGGTTCGGAGTTTTTTCAAGAAAAGGAAAGAATAGTGAAAAAGCATTAGACTCTGCAACCAGTATTAAATTCTGCCAGAAGTGCAAATACATGAATGTGCATTTCAAACTCAGAAGTATTTTATTTCCTGTTCAATGATATGTAATCACTGAATGTGTTTTTATGCAAACGAAATAAATTTCTAGACTTTGAAATTGAGCAAATATGTGTTGTGTGTGAGGGAAGAAAATATTTGTGTCTTTTATATCATGCATTAACAGGACACAGGAACAGAAGTGACACAGACATAGTCATACGGAGCATACAATATCTATGTTCGTCAAGACAAACAAACGAAGGAGCAACCTACAGCGAAACAGGTGAGATTCATACATTCAAACACTGAAGCATTTAATTCGAGAATCTTTACAGAGAATCATTTTACTTTCATATACCAGTCATCTTTAAAATAAGTCCATCAAAATTTCTGACTCAGTCAAATAGTATAGCGAGCCAGCACAATCCAAACAAGGGTTTGAAACCCGAAATTTACCGCTTCAGTCATAAAAGAAAAAGCAACCGTATAACCCTAGCAAGGGTTTGAAACCAGAAGTTGACACAGTCATAAACGAACGCAAAGTTTCAGCGTTTTCCAGACCGACAGAGGATTACATCCAGAAACTTGCCAACCAACAGGGTTCGGCTATAGAACAAGAAGTACCAGAAAGAAAAACAAGTCTTGAGAACAGCTAACCACGAGATTTGAAAGGAGTGACCCTACCGGAGGGTTTGAAACGCCGAGGGAATGAACCGGGGTTTCACCAGGAGAAACCTGCACATGGAAATTGACCACCATAACTCGAGTTAGAACGTGTTCCAGAGATCAGCATCCATACAAGACTATAGAAAACAAAAAAAACGAAACACAGTCAGAAGAAAACCTTACCAGGGTTTTGGGTTTGGACAGAGGAAAGCCGACAGGGTTTCCACCGGAGCAGCAATCACTGATACACGAAGGATCCGAGGGGTTAGGGTTACGAAAAATAGCGGCGCGGAGTAAAATCGGAGGGAGTAAGTTACCTGTTGCTCCCACTGATGCCAGAAGTAACCTTGGTGATTTTACCCTGTCGCACCTACAAGATGGGTTCGATAGCAAATTGACATTAACAGGAGACGAAAGGAGAGGGAAGATTAACCTGTTTTCAAACCAACAAAAATCGACAGGGAATAAAGAGTTACCGATAGTAAGTTACCGGGAAATAGCCCACAACATCCCGACAGTTGGCGCCATTGAAGAAACTGGAGGAAGCTTAGTAACCCACAGAGGTTAACCACAGGGAAAACACGCAGACTTGTGGAGAGTATTCGCGAAAACCAGAGGCCAGCAAAGGGCCGAAGAAACCTCCCTTCTCGAACCCTCGTTCGACAAAAAACAACAACAATAAAACCATCGTTCACAGTTGAAAGGGTATAGCACAGAACTCGGTGCACAGTAAATGCGCCAAGGACGTGACCAATGGTGTATTAAAAGCGACATGAATCAGCACAGGAATCCATTAAACCAATATACATTCCGAGTTAAATACGAGTGATGACGTGTAAAGCACAGTCACATATCCATTGTTGAAACCATAGTCCGGAGGGAGTTATATTGTCAAACAAAATCACAAATATCACATCAAAGTTTGGTGTTTGGTTTAATATATTATTAATTAAGCCACGTGGTTGAACTGGGACATCACACACGGAGGTTAGACCTTCGTCATTATTCTTTCGATCTCTTTAATCATTTTACAATCAATTTATATGTTCTCAATACTCACAATAATATATCTATGGATGGGGCCGTCCTCCGTGTAATCTAGATTCATATAACAATCTTGAGGTATGGATGACATCACAGAACACACGTACGACGTACAAACTGTTGGAATGTATTAATTATTCCAGAGTTATTATTAGCTAAAAGGGTTGGCCAGGTTGGATTCCATGTTCAAATCAGCAAAGATAGAACGAATCAAGGATTTATAAAACTGTCATTATTAAAGAAAAAGACAAATCTTTTCAAAACACTATTCTTTTCAAAACTCTAAACTAAATCTCTCTAATTATATGTAAAAAAAAATTATAATCAATATATATTTAAAACTTAAATATTCAAAACTCAAATCTACATATTTTATCTAATTTTTCTTTTAATATATATATATGTATATTTAAAAATCAAAACTACATCCCTCTATAATTAACACATATATAAAAAAACAACTTTGAGATTTTCTTTCCTGGTTCTCTTAGCGTTTTAGCTTTTTAAACTATTAAAAAAAATTCAAAGTGGAAAATTTCTACTCTCAATTAAATTAATTTCCATGCTAGCAATCAGTTTCCAGTTCAGATGCTTATATGTCAAAAAAACTATTTGTATTTTCTTTTCCGGTTTTCTCAGCTTTTTAGCATTTTAACTATTAAAAAAAAAAAAAAAAATTCTAAACTCTCAATTAGTTTCTATTTTACCTACTATAAATTAGTTTCATTTCACATACTTGTTTCTTGTTTATGACAATAATTGAAAATCGAAAAGAAGTGGAGCATGATTGCTCTTAGTATTATGAATTAGTTAAATAGGATTACATTAGAAACATACGTAATAAATCACTGGAGTGAAACTCAACTTAAATTGTACTAACTGTGAAACTTAACTGGAACACTTGGATGGATGGTTTTGACACCTAGCAGTTGGTTGGAATTATATTCTCCAACACTCCCCACTCTTAATTACAACCACATAAAAATTTAATTAAGGTACCTGTTGGTCTATGTCTCCTTACAATTTATAAAAATAAAAAAAAAGTACTTCACCTAGATTTAGTTTCCTTCTTCTCTTCTTCCAGAACCTATAGCCTCTAAATTGTTTCATCATTTTCTTCTTGTTAAATCCTTGAGAACTTTGTTTCTTCATTTGTTGGTGCAGGTCTTCTATTGTTCCAAGTTGTCTAAGCATGTCCTGGATTTATTCAAGAAATGAATTGTATGTAGGCTACTGCCACATATTGTCTTTTGTAATGTGCTTTTCATCAGCAATATGTTGCAACATAAGATTAGAATAATATTTTATCTCTTCAAAACTCCAATACTTGAAAATTTCATTGATATGTTCTCCATGCATGTTGTCTTCAACATTCATATCTACAACTTCTGTGTAGATCTCATCTAAACATAGTGTTGCAAGTCATGTTTCAAGAAAATTTAACTCCTCTTCATAATCAGTGTGTGTACCTGCACACTAGAAATCAATGTTAGAATTAAAATATTTCCAGAACAACATTGGTTCTGGTTCTTCTGCTCTGCAATGAGATTTTTTTCTTGTTGTGCTTCATTCTTTGCTTCTACATCTTTCTTTGTTTCTGCTTTCCTTTTCATACTTCTTTCTTTGCATCTATCTTTATCTATGTCGTTGTATCTGTCTCTGTGTTTTCATCACTAACTTGTGTTGTTGCAAACAGGTTGTCTTCCACTGACTGAAGTGGAATTATCTCACCAAATAGTATCATGTCCATATGATTTTTTTGTTGCATCATCTACAACCAATCATCTTTAGCCAAAAATTATTTATCAAAATTTACGTCAGAAATATTAATTATTGGATCTACCATAGTATTTTTACTTTCATCAGCAAGCTCAATTGTTGTAATCACCAAGTATTCATCAGCAAGTTGTGTTGTTGGATTCACGAAATCTTCATCAACAAGATATGTTGTTGGATTCATTAAATCATCATCAGCAAGCTCTGCTGTTGGAATCTCAAAATCATCATCAGCAAGCTCTGTTGCTGGAATCACCATATCATCAGCAAGCTCTGTTGTTGGAATCACCAAGTTGTCATCAGCAACTTGTGTTATTGGATTCACCAAATCTTCATCAACAAGCTCTCTTGTTGGAATCGCCAAATCTTCATCAACAAGCTCTCTTGTTGGAATCGCCAAATCATCATCAATAAGCTCTGTTGTTGGAATCATCAAATTTTCATCAGCAAGATGTGTTGTTGGATTCATCAAATCTTCATCCACTTGTGGCTATGCATAGTGGGGTTCACAAGCATCTTCGTGTTGCTTATTTGTTGCTTCTGCAATTTCTTCGCAGACATATTCCACTTGTGGCTAAGCACAGTGGGATTCAATAAACTTTTCATCTTGTTATATATTTGATGCTATAGATCCGCCTTTGTCTTCAACTTCAATGCTCCCCTTTGCTCCAAAACACCTCTCAAGGGTATCACAAGCCTCCTTGGTTGTCTTGGCATTTGAAATCAAGGGAAGAATGCTTTCATCCACAGATTCTTTTATGCACTTTAATGCAAATGCGTCCTTTTGCCTCTTCACTTCCATATCTAAAAATATCTCAAACATCTCATGTTGTCACTTTATCCTCTTGGCTTTTCCCATGACCTCGTTGCTTTGCTTCCACAAACAGACAAGTCTACATATGTTGATCAAATACCTTGCTTCCAAAAAATTCCAAAAATTTTGTACGAAAGAAATACATTCACAAGGGTTTCACAATGCCCCTTTTTAAATTGCACATTCACTTCTTCTTTTTTAATCATGCCAAAATAAAACCTTTCTCTTTTTAAAAAACCTCTGAGAATTAAAAGTTTTTTTTTTTTTTAACTTTCAAAAAAACCTTTTTTATGAGATTTCTTATCTTTTTTAAAAACATTATTATAAAAAATTGTAAAATCACATTAAATGCTTCGAATGCCCTTTTTTAAGGTAAGTACAAAGTGATTTGAATCAAGTAATAGTTTGAATGTGTGAAATTTTCGTACCTTCATGCATCACACGGATTTCCTTGCGTAAATCACATTAACAAAAAAAAATTACCTTAACGCATGTGCTTCAAACCGGACCTGCGTGTATAAGGAAACTGTCACAGGCACTAATGTGCCTCTTTACTTTGGAGTGTTGAATTAATAAACATTCCTTTGATATGGATCCCTGCATTAGTAAAGCTTTGGACTAACACGTCTCTATACTTCTAAGCCTGTGGTATAACGCTATGGTTGCATTGCCTGGAACAATTTTTTTTAAATAAAAACTGATTTTGAGCTGACCTTTCTTAAATTCATTTTGTCGGTGCTTTCATTGGCTTCGTCGTGGTAGTTGACTTCTTCGTTCAGTGTTTCTTCTTCGCACGAGGCTTCTTCAAACATTTGTTTCTCTGTTAAAGAGTCTTATGCAGGCTCGCCTCTTCTCTCTGCTACTTCAACTTTGTTCTCATTGCTACTCTCTCTAGGAGTCTCTTCTCTCTGCTACTGCAACTTCGCTCTCATTGCTGCTCTCTCTAGGAGTCATGCAAACTAGCGCTGATACCATGACAAGAATTGAAAACTAAAAAGAAATGGAGCAAAAGATTTCTCTTCTGAGTATTATGAATTAGTTAAATAGGATTACATTAGAAACATCAATAATAAATAACTGGAGTGAAACTCAACTTAAACTATACTAACTGAAACTTAACTAGGACACTTGGATGGATGGTTTCGACACCTAGCAGTTGGTTGGAAATAGATTCTCCAACGATTTCCAATTATTCTGTACTTTTCCATTAACAATTATGTTTCATAAATTATAAACCATAAACATGAATTTCGGTAGTAAAAGAAATCGAATTTTTAACGAATTATTTATATTCAAATTGACCTCACGAATTTCCATACTTTTTTCGCCGATTTGGTCCAATTGGGTAACTATGGATTAAAGCCAGCTACATGTAAGTGTTTCTCAGTTCCATGTTATTCTTATGGCTTGTTTCTCGGTTCCATGATATTCTCATGCCTTCTAGTAATTTAAATGTACATGATTTCTATATGCATTTTTAAACAATGGAAGTGTGATTGAAAAGGAGAGTGGAGAATTTAAAAAAAATAGTGGTATTTTTTCTTATTGCAGATTTAAGGAGTTTATGATGTTGGATTATTTTTAGATGCCTATTTTAAGTGCATTAAAAATTATTAAATAAAAAATAACAATTGCAAAAAAAAATTAGAATGGTTTTCGTTTATTTCCGAAACATGTTTTTATGGTGGGGAGCTTTTCATAGGGACATAATTATATTCTTTGTTTTTGTTATTTTTTTTAATAGTAATCATGGATTTTTTTCCTTTATTAGTCTTTTACAATTTTTTATTTCTTGTTGTAAGAATTATGAGTTTTGGGTTATTAAAACTTTTTATATTCTAGGGTAAGAATTATGAATTTTGGGCATTAAGGTTTGAACCATATTATAAACAGATGAGTTATGAAATATTATTTTGCATGGATTTGAACAATCTCTATGCAATGTAGCTTATGAGCTTATGACACAAGATCAAAGGAATTAAATATTAGTTAACATTGTCTTTTAATCTATTGGGCTTGGATGCTAACATTCTTCTTAAGGTTGCAACAACAATTGAATTTGAAAGAATATTTGAATATTTTAGAGACGACATACAGTTAAAGTTGTGAGCGACAATGATTGACATTGAGTTGATTCATAGAGCATTGCAATTGTTAATGAAACATCAGTTGTAATAGGAGAAACAAAATAATTTGACATTGTAGGAATACTAGGAAACACTGTGGAAATTCCTATCAAAGCAAAAGAATATAATCAAGACAAAGAGACTACAAGTGTTTTGAACACTTCAGAAAATTTTAAAGGAATTGTAGAAGGAAAAATTGATTTTGTACAAGATCTACAGTGTGAACATGGTGCAAAAATTGAATCCCACCATACAAATAGATGTGTCAATGATAAAATTAAAATTTCCTTTGTAGTAGAAATAAGTGAGAAGAACCTATTAGTGAATGTTTAACTTCATTATGAATTTGGATTTGCATTTCTTGAAAAGGGGCATGCAAAGTCCAAGCATGATGTATATGAAAGGATATATGAAAAATTTAACATAGTTATATGATGAGAAACGAACAAGAGGTCCGTCAATTTTGATCCCCTAGTAGCTTCAACTATGGAAGCCTATGGGTTTTTGGCCCATAAGAATTTGGATTTCTAAATCGTTTGTGCAACAGATGAACTTGCACCTCCCCAAAGACACTAATAACTCATGATGTACATGCCATCATCCTCCCTGTGGCCTTGACCTTTATCGATTGTTAAACATCCTTTAACATGTTGTTTCCTCATGGTATGAAAAGAAATAAAATTAACAAGCTCCCTTCCTTAGGCCAATTACACTAGGGCCTGTCGAAGGTAAAGGGTTAGGACTAGTGGGCTTGTCTTTTTTTCTTTTTCCACAATGGTGCTAACTATTTCGAGGCCCAAACAAGTTGACTGGGTCTTTCCTAAGTCAGGGGTCATGTTGATTAGCTCCTTTACAACATTTACTTTACGCTATGGCCCGACCATGATGTCCCCGACTTTGTTTCTTATTTCAACTATCGTGACCAATTTCCAACACCATCTTTTATTCACTTTAACCATCGAAATTCATTCCCCTTCATGCCATGACCTCTAGCTCCTCTAAGTGGCATGTTTCAACAACGCCTCGCTCGACCTTCGTCGCTTCTCTAGTCCTACATATTGATGTTCTCGCCTACTTAGTAGTAGTTCCTAGTAGCTCTTGGTTGCACTTTGTCTTGAACCTAGCCCATTTGGACCACCCTTCTCTGCTAATGTTGGTCTCTGAAAAGCATAAAAATCTAATGGCCCTCACTTAAATAAAATGCAACGACGATGACATTAGACATTGTTTGAACTTAAAATAAGCACACACATTTTAACCATCACAGGGTATACTCAAATTAAAAGAGAAACAATATTACATATCACAATCGCTTAGGGCTTGGTGTCATTCGGCCTAATATCAAATTACACTCACCACCTTACTCTGACACTTGTAGGCTTCCTATATAAAGAAACAAAACAAAAAAGACCATTAAAAAAAACATAAAATTTTTCCACATATGCCTTATAGAGGCTACATTTTACATAAAAATCAAAACAGATTCATGCCCTTTTCCTCCAGCTGCCATATCGCTCCTTCCAGAGCTTTCATAATAAATTTTGGTTAGGAGTGGGGTTCATGCCCCCGCATCACTAGATTATAGGATGGAATAGAAAATATAAAATCAACCATTGATGTTTTTGAAGCTATGCAACAACAAAAAATAAGACATTTTTTTCATCTTATACAGGTAAAAAAAAAAGTTCAATCAACAATGACTAAGGTAAAATTAAATGAAAAAAATTAACCAAATGAAAATGACATTGAAGATGATGACATATTGAAGAAAAATAGTAACGTAAACCTGCACTAAAAAAATAAATGCATGTTTGGATAAAAAGGAGAAAAAAAATGTATATCCTAGAGTTGAAGACAACCTGCACCACCATGTAGAATTAAAACAAGTTTTTCAATTGATATTAAATATTATAAAACATAAACAAATAATAGTGTTCTTAATTAACAAAGAGAGTGTTATAATATGTAATTACTATAAGTAAATTCATAATTTTGAACAATTTTCATAGAGTCTAAATAAATGTAAATTCAGAAAGTGTGCTCATATAATTTCAAGGAATTAAATAATAAATTCAATTCAATTTATTGAGGAAACATGCAATATTATATTTACACCTAAGGTGTTCCTATGATGGTTTTGCTAGGAAAATCCAACCAATCAAAGGGACTCGTTTTAGTCTTCCTTTGTCCAATAAAATTTTACCACATGGAAATTAGATTTTAATTTCTAACATTCAGTTTCATCCCGCTAGAATGACTCTCCCTAAGAATCCACATACATGTCTTTGATCCCATAAAAAATCAGAAACAGAATTGGACTCTTTAAACTAATAATAGTTCCGGGTTTTTTCCAAGAACGGATAACAAATTTTGAATGTCTATTTCTTTTAGAATTTCTCAGGTATTTTTCAGAAGATTATAGAAATACAAAACAAAGTGTGCAAGGTGATATATGCAATTAGTGTGATCGGGATTGATGTATGAGGATTAGATGACCAAATGCATGTTTCAAGGTGTTTCAAAATTCTGATATAGATTTGGGCCTCTTATATTTCACTTGTTTTCTATGATAATCAAGCTCAACCAATTTAAAGAAAATAATAATATAGCTCTAACCCATTTTGAAAATATTGGGTTGTCTATGTGTGACTGTAGTAGTATAGGAAGAAGAGTATACCTCTAACCCATTTTCTAAATATTGGGTTGTCTATCCAGTACTATAGTAGTATAGGAATAATATCGAAAGGATGCATATCTTGTATATCTTCCTTCAGCAAATTTGAGAATTTGGGATTGTTTGTTTCGATGTGATTATCTTCTCGCTCTCCATTTTTTTAACTGAATTCATTTTTTTTGGTGAAATAACAGATCGAAGTGAACATCTATATGCTAGATTTATTCTTCAATAATATATTTGATGGATAAAATGGTAATATTATGTTCCTTTCCTTTTTCATTTATTTTGGGAATCGATAGAGTGGTTTTGTGATTGCAACATTGCAAGATGACTTGTGATTTTAGGGGTCTTTGTTAAAACTTAATACCAAATCTCAATAACTATAGCCTATCGTGCTTTGCCATCTGCACTATCAAACTTTACTTTAATACTGTTATCCAAAAGTGGGTCCCATAATATTTTTAGTTTTCCTTCCATTTTCCAATAATTATCTCGAATTATTGTATCATATACGTGTCCATTCATTTCCAAGTTCTTATCTGAAGGTATTGTTCTAGATAAGTTTCTAGAAATTTCCTATATGTAACCTTTCATGTTTCTAGATAAGTGTTGGAAATTCACATCAAAATTTTCCAATTACACATCATAGGCGTTCGACATGCACCCTTGCTCTAATTTTTGGAAATTAATTGACATAACCAACAACAAGAATGATACATCTGCTTTGTGAGATGATGAAGGAAGATGAAAATTATCTACTTTCTATAAATTTTAGACACTTAATAACAACAAATTTTAAAAATAATTTATGTATGTATCGCCCTGGAAGTATATTCACAATACCTCAAACAACTATGTTGCAGGGATGGGAAGAGGGGAAATAAAGATCAAAAGGATAGAAAATCCAACTGGTAGGCAAGCCACCTTCTCCAACTAAATAGAAACTGTTCTTAAGAAGGCCAAAGAACTCTCCATCCTCTGTGATGGAGACATAGCCATGCTCATATTTTCAAGCTCAGGAAAGATCTTCAATTACGCCCGTTCATATATGAAAATAATTATGGAGCATTAGGTGAACCAATTCTGTAATTGTATGTTTAATATATCACGGTGCTTGAATAAATAATGTCCAATTTTGTTCCTTACATTAATATTTTTACAAATTGGTTGCTACCTGCAATCCCTCGGATGGGTCGATTTTTCCCCTTCAAAATAAATTCCACAAGGACTCGCAAATGAAGAACGCGACTATTAGAAGCCACAATTGAGTTGTGAAAGGCTTCATAAAAATCAACGCAAAACGAACAAACGAAAAATTCATCTTTCAGAAGGGCTACTGCGACCAGACTTGAGTCTAAGAATGACTTTGTAAACTCTACTTTCTCGGATTGTTTTGCTGTGATGATGGTCATGTATCCTACAACTGAATCAAACTCATGAAAATAAAGGCAAAACTGTAAGAAAAATATGATAAATTATATTTCTGTCATGAAAAAACACAATTATTTAAATGAATTCATCGTAGCTCGACGACGCAGTAAATCCCTTTTTGAATGTGATATACTCGATTGTAAAATTTAGTGTTTCTATTTCCTTTTCAAATTCCGTCAAGCAGAACCTCATGTATTTTCTTCCAAGGCACTCCTTGAACTTGGATAGGGAGACATTGTGTGATTTTCTAGTGCATGTGCATGTATATTCTCTTCATAAGTCATATGGATGGTAATGATAGGAATGAGGTAGGTACTTGAACATCTCATCCCATGTAGTTTCTTCCAAGAAACTCCTTGAACTTGGATAGGGAGACATTGTGTGATTTTCTAGTGCATGTTCATGTATATTCTCTTCATAAGATTCTCCTCATAAATCATATGGATCATAATGATAAGAATGAGGTAGGTAGCTGAACATCTCAATCCTAGCTCATCCATTCCTAATTTTCCAATAAAGGAGGAATTTACGAGGAGTCATACAAATTGACACCTTGATTCTCCAACTTGTTTACCTTTTAGTTGAAGTGACTAAATGCATTTATATATAGGTTTTCAAGATCGATTATGGAGATCTTCTTCTAGATCAATTATGGAGATATTTTTCTGTATAAATTCCATGCTTGAAATGGTGAAAGAAAATTAACCAAAAAAACTTCCATGCAACTAATATATCCTTATGCCAATTATTTGTTAATTTGTTTAAACTATTTGGTAAGATCTATTCATGAGAGATGCTTTTCCTAATATTCTATTCCTTAAATATATCTTTAAACTTTTAAAAATAATTTCTAGTCTACTGTACAATAATATTATATTGATATTATATTATAGTGTGTACTTTCCACCTTTACACTTTTAAAAATAATTGCTAGTCTATTGTACAATAATATTATATTGATATTATATTATAGTGTGTAGTTTTCTTGTCGGTCCATCTATCATAAACATTTTTGTGCGTTGTCCAGCCATAGACATGGCGGTGTCCGTACATTGTAATGCACGCAACCATGAGATTTGATTTCACCCTTTCCAATAATACCCAGTGCTATGTATGTTTTAGCGAACCTCTGACTGGGTAACGCAGACATGCTCAATCATGGTAGCACTTATGCACATAAATATATTATCATTATTTTTTTAAGCCTTTCTACAATTATACTATTATAGTGGATAACTCAGAGGGTTATACTATTATAGTGGATAATTTAGAGGGTTATCCACGGGAGGGTTTAATTCTTTTTTATGCTAATGGAATTAAGCTAAGTTACCATTATTTTAGCCACGAGTAAGCTCTTTAAGAAAAAAATGATATCCTAATAGACTATATTATTAGTAACATTAATACCTAGGAAACAGTTCCTTCCCCTTCTGCTATTACATAGGCATCGGGCCCGATTTACTAGATTTACTATGTCCTCAGAGATCTGTTCATGATTTTGCCTAAATATAACACATAAAGGTATTCCATTCTAAACAGAATTAATTAGATTATATTGTGTTGGAATGTGTAATTCCTACTCGTCTTCAGTTGTGACTTTCTATGTATAGAGTCTGTTCCTATTCCATAGGTGTTAGCTAAATCTAAGTTCTTAGTTTGGTGTGAGGTTGACATATTCTCTCAACCAACTTATTGTGCGTCCAAGATAGCTTCCCTATCTTGAGACAATACCTCATGTATATATGTAACTCTATTTGAGTAATAGAATATAGTGTGTATCTCAGTTTTTAAGTTTGTATCAGAACTCATTTGGGCCTAGCCTTGGCCCCTTCTAGGCCAAGGAAATAAAGAGTTTGGTGAATGTTTTGTCTATCCATTAGATTGTTCAAATGTTTGTGGGGTTAATTCAAGAGAAATCGAGTTGTGATCAGTTATGTTGTGTCTTAGACCTATGTGCAAGACGTGTTGTCATCATTTAAACATAGTGTGTTCTTTGTCGTTTCAATTTGGCATTACAAAGTAAAATGGTGGTGGAATATGTGTTGTTCACCCTGTGTATTTGAAGCATGCACAGAAGTCATGCTAGGTAGGAGAATGTGTGTTGGATCGTTGGATCATTGCGAGCCTAGGAAGAAATTAAGGGAGCCATGGAAGAATTTTGAATTGACAGATAGCTGGAGTAGGTGTCACGATCCTATCGTTATGGCCTACGGGCACTTGTTGAGCGATTGAGAAGGTCCTGTTTGGTGGAGTCGCTGAGGTAGAGGATTGGCTCGGAGTGTCTCGTTGATGAGGCCACAGGCAGTTCTTCTTCAGCCAGAGTCGGCCATAACATAGTGGACATCCTGCCTATTAGTGTCGTTAGGCTAGAGAAGATGAGTAAGGCATTCAGGTGGCTTGTCATCGATCTCCAACAAGGAGGAGGAGGAGCTTCGAATTTCAACGGCACTGCCAGCACCGTCGCTTCGTTGTCTTCTCTGCCCTCGACCGGGGCTCCACCTGGTGCCAGCACTAGCTTCAACATGTGCTTCAGGGAGGACACAGTCAAATGAGGATTTTACATAACAAGTCAAGTAGAAGTTCCTGTTGTGAAAAAAAAACCTTAGCCAGTTGTGTTGCCCTCGTACTCAAAATAATTTTCCATCGTTTTCCCCCACAGTCTCTGTGTCGATTATCTCAAACATGCAAAAAATGTCAGAGTGATGAAATATGGGAGCCCATGTTCCATCAGCGCTGGGGTAAAATTATTGGGCCGACCGCTTTTACAACCTGGGAGCAGATGGCCAAAGGCAAGAATGCAAGAATCCTCAATCGGAGCTACATAACATCATGCTTTTGGATGCTTCCACTGACATGTATTTTGTCATTTTCAAGACACAATGATAAAGCATTGTTAGAAGAGCTAAGTGAATGCTATGCCAGTATGTATTTAGACTTTGAAAATGGAAAATTATTGTTTCACGCGTAGATTTACAATCTGGCTACAACTTGTATCCAGCACATTCTTGGCAAGAAAGGGAGGAGAATCAGGGAGTTGACATCCGTTGTTTAGAAAAAATTTAGTTTTTCCGAGGGCTCTATCGAGCTTTACGCTGAGAAGGTGAACAATTGAGCTTTAGGCCGAGAAGGTGAAAAATAGAGGGCTTTGTGCAATTTCTCAAGTTGGATATTTGCGCTACAAGCTACTTGGAGGTCTTGCAGTTCGAAGAGCTTACTATGGAGTGTTGTGGTTTATCATGTTCTACTTCCATAATGCTTGGTGAATTGAATTGTTTTCTTGAATTATTTTTTGAAGCATGTTCAGTCTAATAAACTTAGCATGTAAATGCTATTTGTTAGAACTGATCACTCTAACAACAGATAATTGAAGATGGAAATATTCAAGATGAATATGCCAAGCTTGGATATGTTTTTAGAAGAAATTGAGTGAAGTAGTGGAAGACAATTTCAAAATATGGAGAAAAGGAGAAGAAACAATTATTGCGATGGACAACAATCGAGTTTGTGTGAGTTTGTGGAATAGACTTATGATCATGGTAAAGTATGAGTCACACATTGTAATTGGAGCAAATCTACATGTCACATATTGTTAGTTGTGGTCTTTGAAATGTTTTATGTACATGTTGTAAGACCTAGAGAGGCATGCATACCCTTTGTTATGTGTTCCCTCTATTTGAGAGTTTTAACACACGGGAAGAGTGTGTCATGCGAGATGGATATACTTGGGTGGGCCATAGCCATATTGGTTTTAGACTCCATGAGGTGAAATTTATTATCAAGGGGGAGTTCATCTAGAGGTTGGATGAACCATGTATGTGAAGGACTTCCTAGTAGACTAGCGGTTGCAGTGGTTGGGAACCCATGCATTTCAGTAGATGGTTGTTCCTTTATATGGACATCGACAATAGCATGAACAAGATAAAAACTGTAATTACAAAACAGAACCAGTGTAATTACCAAACAGGACTAGATGTAGATTTTGTAGATGGATATTGTGACAAGTAGCCATTAAGGGGGTGTGTTGGAATGTGTAATTCCTACTTGTGTTCAGTTGTGACTTTCTATGTATAGAGTTTGTTCCTATTCCATAGGTGTTAGCTAAATCTAAGTTCCTAGTTTGGTGTGAGATTGAGATATTCTCTCAACCAACTTATTGTGCATCCATGATAGCTTCCCTATCTTGAGACAATACCTCATGTATATATGTAACTCTATTTAAGTAATAGAATATAGTGTGTATCTTAGTTTTTATCTACAATTATACTATTATAGTGGATAAGTCAGAGGGTTATACTATTATAGTGGATAATTTAGAGGGTTAGCCATGGAAGGGTTTAATTCTTTTTGACGCCAATGGGATTAAGCTAAGTTACCTTTATTTTAACCACAAGTAGGCTCTTTAAAAAAATGATATCCTAATAGACTAGATTATCAGTAACATTAATACCTGGGAAACAATTCCTTCCCCTTCTGCTATTACATAGGCATCTGGCCCGATTTACTAGATTTACTATGTCCTCAGAGATCTGTTCATGATTTCACCTAAATATAACACATAGATATCTTCCATTTTAAACAGAATTAATTAGATTATATTGAACTTCAAAGGACTTGCTTACTTTACAGGAAACTAACCCACTCTGAGGACACTGATAAAAAGCCTCAAATATTGGCCTAAGTAGTCAAACACTACCTAGTAGTACCTTTGTGCCTTGCAGTCGACTTGTCCCTCAATCACTTGTTAATACAGTCTATGTGCACTAAGTAGAGTGAAGTTGAATGAAGTGGACGGAGTATATAGGATACTGACTCAAGGTTATCTTTTCCGAAACAGGATTTGAAAATAATGGAAATTTGGATAAGGTTATGATAAAATATTGGAGAATTTTTTGAACTTTTGGATTACATTTATTAATCAGTAATATTTTGGGTGCTCAGAGTTTTTAATAGTGCTGAATTTATTGACATTATAAAAAAACAATTCAAACACTACAACATTCTAATTTTTTGAAATTTTTGTTACAAAATTCCAATAAAAAAACTACTTCCAAGCCCAAATAAAATAAATAGACAACCCCTTTTCTAAAATCCAATGGAGTTATAGATTCTGTTCGTACAGATAAATTCAATATAACTATACCATTTCTCGATTTAACATGTGGAATTTAAGCAAATACAGATCATTTGAGCCAACTAACAAATATTTTATTTGATCATTGGCTCAACCTACTGCCGTGCTTGAATTCATCAAGTTGATTAAAATAAAACAAAATTAGCACGATGAGTCTTTTCCCAACAACGTTTCTGTACCGGATTGACATTTATATAGAATCGATTACTCCCTCAGTTAAGTATTGCCCAGTAGAGTCTGGAACGTTTAGATAAGTTCGCAAGTAAGGTATTGCTTGGCAACCTATTAATTGATGGCATGAAATAAATCAATTCACATCAAGTTGATTAAAATAAAACAAAGTTAGCATCATGAGTCTTATCCAAACAATAATTTGGTACCTGATTGACACTTATAGAATCGATTACTCCCTCATTGCCTTGTAGAGTCGGGCACGGTATAGCTTGTGATAGGCCTTCAAGCGGCTGAATCGTACCCACCAATCACAACTGGCGGGATCCCACCACTAAGTGTCCATTCAGGGATGTTCATTTCTGCACCCAAAGGGTGCATTTTAGCGAGTTAGAAATATATGATAATCATGAGGAAAGACCATATATTATTTTTAGTTTGACCAGTTTGTTTTTTTTTATTGAAATTATGTAAATTTTGGTAAGATTTTAATAAAATTTAGTAATTTTTTTTTTAAATCTAATTGTCAAACTTCAATATTATTTTAGGTGTTTCAAAATATTTTTTATAATACTAAATCTATATCCCTATAAAAATATAATTCAAACAATACTACTCTTATATCTTTTTAAATTGTTTACCTAGATTCCAACAATTTTTAAATTTGTTTACCTAGATTCCAACAACTTTTTTAAATTTGTTTACCTAGATTCGAACATCTTTTGACAGTCCTAACAATTACTTGTAGGCTTGTCCAAAATATTATTCCTGCGAAACAGGAGAACAAAAAATGCCCAAAAGAGTAGATTAGCCAATAAATGCTCACTTCCATAGGAATTCTCATGAGCCCTGGCGTGTTGTGCAAAAAAATTCACCTCTGGTTCCAGTCCATCTGAGCACTTCCATGGTAGTATGTTACCTGCTCTTAATGATGATACGTTGTAACGCTTTTTGTTCGAATATTGTAGGAGGACATCATATAACAAGCCGAGCGAAAACGGAAATGGGGAGCTTGTTGTTGATGATATATTATCCCTTTCATGTAAAGAAGCCGGCAAAAGACCACCTGGGTCTCTTACTTTTTCTACAAGCTCTATACCCGCCATCCTTTTTTACGGCAATCCCACGAGGTGAAGTTTGCAGACATTGCATTCCAGTTTCGTAAGGAAACTCCTTTAGGGTTTGCTTCATCCTCTTCATGTGCTGTGAGTTAAGCATCTTAATGGGTCATCTATGGCGGGTGAAAGAGGCTTTTCTGTATGATGGCTGATGCACCTGGGCAAATCTGTGTTTGGCTATATATATATTAGTTTTGCTATTTCTATGGTTAGCAGCACTTGCAAATCAATGCGAATCATATATATATTTTTTATGTTATGTAGTTTGCATATGGGCAAATCTGTATTTCGCTATTCACTTTATAATATTTTAGTCATTGTGAATCATATATAGTTCCTAGTTTGTATTTTTATTGTTATCAAAAATTTTAGGGGTTAAGTGGAATATTTTCTTATTTGTATTTTCAAATTCTGGCTATACACTATAAAATTTATAGATTATAGTATGTACTAGTAAGATTCTCCAAAATTTATGAGATTCTCCAAAAAATTTGAACTTCAACATAAATTTCCAGTTCTATCCTACGTTTAAAAAAGTAAAATTTTTCTGTACTGCAATCCCATCCATTTGCATTTTAATATCTGGAGTCTTTGTTCTATATTTCAATTATACTACAGAAATTGGAATTTCATCGTGGTATTAGGACTGGTTTAAAACCTTGCTAATGTGAATTTGTATTTTAGTTTATGCAATATCAAAAAAAAACTTTGTTTTCATCAAATTCCCACACATAAATTTTCATTAGTTGTTGATTACGGTCAGATTTTTTTAAAATCGCGGCGTAACTTATCCACACTGGATCACTGGATTGTATTAGTATTTACTGTACTCGGCCTGATACGAAGTTTTGGTCATACAAGAACCAAACAAATGGAGGGTTCCAAACTATGGAGAAATTTCTGTTACGCAAGAACCAAAAATATCAAGGACTTCAACTTGCTAAAGAAAAACCAGGGTAATAGTGCAAGCTCTATGCTTAATGCTAAGCAAAGATTGTTACGAAACAGGGTGAATAATGCTGAAGTGGTGAATAATGTTGAATTTGTAAATGTATCTATGTTCTAAGAATTCTGTTATAATATAAACTTTCTTGTGAGAGAATTCTTCAAGATCAGTCGTATATATATTTTTAGAAGGATGTTCTCGACGAAACTAATGTATTTTGAGATTATTACTCTCAAATGTCCTTTCACCAAATATTAAATAGAGTTGTTTTAAGTCACATTTTTTTGGAGTTTTTTGATAAAATTTTGATTTCCGTTATTTAAAAAACCTTTATTACTCATTAAACTTCTATTTTCAATAAATTACTACTTGAATTTAAAGAAATTAGACCAAAAAACACTACCGTAAAAACCTAAAAAAGTGGCACTATAAACTATTCGTAAAATTGTTGTATCAAAAGTTTTTTTTAGTTTTTTTTTTTTTTTTAATGTCTTTCTAAACTTACTTTGTTTTTTACTCTAAATCTAATTTCTATTTTCAGAATTTATTCTTTCGATCTCTTTAATCATTTTATAATCAATTTATATGTTCTCTACACTCACAATAATATATCTATGGATGGGGCCGTCCTCCGTGTAATCTAGATTCATATAACAATCTTGAGGTATGGATGACATCACAGAACACACGCACGTCGTACAAACTTTTGGAATGTATTAATTATTCCAGAGTTATTATTAGCTCATCTATCAGAGTAGTAGCAGAGTCAGAATAGCTAAAAAGGTTGGCCAGGTTGGATTCCATTTTCAAAACAGCAAAAGAGACAACGAATTAAAGAAAAAGACAACCAAAAAAGGTCACCTGCCTGCGCAGTTTGAACAGTCACAGTAGCAGTCAATGGAATAGCAGGCAGATTATAGAGACTCACCGAGTCGGCCGCATAGCCTAGTCTGCGTCCATTGAGGCACAATCTCGAGTGGTCGTAGCCGAGGTGGACGTAAATAGATTTCTCTGAAGGGTTTGGAAGCAGGATGAAAAGTATTTAATACAGAATGGCATAAGGATCGATGAAAACATTTTAAAGAGAATTTGTGGATAAGGATTAAATCATAGGTACAAAGTTTGAATTCTAATACAATTTGATAAAAATTAGGTGAAAAAATTTTAATTTGGAAAAAAATTGACAATATACATTTTAAATATTTAAGTACATATTTTTTTTTCATGTTACTTTCATATTTTGTGTTTATTTTCTTCTTATTCATTTGAAATTTAAATAGAGGTTAATAATTTTAATCAATATAAACAATTTTAAAACTATAATTTACTAATTAAAATCACAACCACATTTATATGTTATCTTCAAAATTTCTATTATTTTCAAAATTCTAAACTAAATCTCTTTATTTTATGTAAAATCTTTTTATAATTACTATATATTTAAAACTTAAATATTCAAAAATCAAAACTATATCCCTCTGTAATTAACACATATATAAAAAACAATTTCAAAATTTACTTTCCTAGTTCTCTCAGCTTTTTAGCTTTTTTACTATTAAAAAAGCATTCAAAGTGGAAAATTTCTAGACTCGCAATTAAATTAGTTTCCCATTTTAGCTGCTATAAATCAGTTTCATTTCACGTACTTGTTTCTGAAAAGAAGTGGAGCACAATTTCTCTTATGATTATTATGAATTAGTTAAATAGGATTACATTAGAAACATAAGTAATAAATAACTGAAGTGAAACTCAACTTAAGCTGTAACTTACTGTGAAACTTAACTGGAACACTTGGATGGATAGTTTTGACACCTAGCAGTTGGTTGGAATTATATTCTCCAACACTCCCCCTTAATTACAACCACATAAAAATTTAATTAAGATACTTGTTGGTCTATGTCTCCTTACAATTAAAAAAAAAAAATACTTCAACTAGATTTAGTTTCCTTTTTCTCTTCTTCCAGATCCTGTAGCCTCTAAATTGTTTCATCATTTTCTTCTTGTTATATTCTTGAGAACTTTGTTTCTTCATTTGTTGGTGCAAGTCTTCTATTGTTCCAGGTTGTCTAAGCATGTCCTGGACTTCTTCAAGAAATGAATTGTATGTAGGTTGTTGCCACATATTGTCTTTTGTAGTGTGTTTTTCATCAATAATCTATTGCAACATAAGATCAGAATAATATTTTATCTCTTCAAAACTCCAATACTTGAAAATTTCATTAACATGTTCATCATGCATGTTGTCTTCAACATTCATATCTACAATTTCTGTGTAGATCTCATCTAGACATAGTGTTTCAAGCCATCTTTCAAGGAACTTTAACTCCTCTTCATAATCAGTATGTGTACTTGCACACTGGAAATCAATGTTAGAAATAAAAATATTTGCACAACAACAACATTGGTTTTGCTTCTTCTCCTCTACAATGAGATATTTTTCTTGTTGTGCTTCCTTCTTTGTTCTGCCTCTTTCTATGTTTTTGCTTTCCCTTTGCATACTTCTTTCTTTGCATTTTTATTTATCTTTGTCTTTGTCTTTGTCTCTGTCTCTGTCTTTTCATCACTAACTTGTGTTGCTGCAAACAGGTTGTCTTCCACTAACTGAAGTTGAATCATCTCACCAAATAGTATCATGTCTATATGATGTTTTTGTTGCATCATTTGCAACCAATCATCATTAGCCAAAAATTCTCTATCAAAATTTACATCAGCAATATTAGTCATTGGATTTACCATTATATTTTTACTTTCATTAGAAAGCTCAGTTGTTGGATTCACCAAGTCTTCATGAGCAAGTTGTGTTGTTGGATTCACCAAATCTTCATCAACAAGATCTGTTGTTGGATTCATCAAATCATCATCAGCAAGCTCTATTACTGGAATCTCAAAATCATCATCAACAAGCTCTGTTGCTGGAATCACCAAGCTATCATCAACAACCAGTGTTGTTGGATTCACCAAATCCTCATTAGCAAGCTCCATTGCTGGAATCGCCAACTCATCATCAACAAGCTCTGTTGTTGGAATCATCAAATTTTCATCAGTAAGTTGGGTTGCTGGATTCATCAAATCTTCGTCCAGTTGTGGTTGTTCACAATGGAGTTCACGAGCATCTTCGTGCTGCTTCTCTGTTGTTTCTTCAATTTCTTTGCAGACATCATCCACTTGTGGCTAAGCACAATGGGATTCAATAAAATTTTCATCGTGTTGTATAGATTTTGCTATAGATCCACTTTTATCTTCAACTTCAATGCTCCCCCTTGCACCAAAACACCTCTCAAGGGTATCACGGGCCTCCTTCGTTGTCTTGGCATTTGAAATCAAGAGAATAATGTTTTCATCCACATATTATTTTATGTTCTTTAATGCAAAGGCGTCTTTTTTCTTCTTCACTTCCAGATCTAAAAATATCTCAAACATCTCATGTTGTCGCTTTAGCCTCTTGGCTTTTCCCATGACCTCATTGATTTTCTTCCACAAACAAACGAGTCTACATATGCTGATCAAACACCTTGCTTCCAAAAAATTCCAAAAATCTTGTACGAAGGCAATACTTTCACAAGGCTTTCACAATGCCCCTTTTAAATTGCACACTCACTTTTTTTTTTAAATTCATGCCAAAATAAAACCTTTCTCTTTTTAAAAAACCTTTGGGAATTTAAAGTTTTTTTTTTTGTTTTAAAAAAAACTTTTTTAATGAGCTTTCTTACCTTTTTTTAAATCCTTAATATAAAACTTTTTAAAATCACGTTGAATGCTTCGAATGCCCTTTTTTAAGGCAAGTATGAAGTGATTTGAATCAAGTAATACTTTGAATGTTGTGAAAGCTTCATACCTTCATGCATCACATGGATTTTCTTGCATAAAACACATTAACGAAAAAAAAAAATCACCTTAACGCAGGTGCTTCAAGCCAGACCAGCATGTATAAGGAAACCGGCACAAGCACTAACGCACGTCTTTACTTTGGAGTGTTGCATTAATATCGTGTTCCTTTGCTATGGATTCCTGCATTAGTAAAGCTTCAGACTAACGCGTCTATATACTTCTAAGCCTGTGGTATAACACTCTGGTTGCATTGCCTGGAGTGTGTTATTTCAAAAAAAAAAAAAAAAAAATCGACTTTGAGTTGACCTTTCTTTAATTAATTTTGTCGGCCCCTTCATTGGCTTCTTCATGGTAGCTGAATTCTTCGTTCAGTGTTGCGTCTTCGCACGAGGCTTCTTCAAACATTCGTTGCTCTGTCAAAGAGTCTTATCTAGGCTTGCCTCTTCTCTCTGTTGCTCCAACTTCACTCTCGTTGTTGCTCTCTCCAAGAGTCTTATGCAAACTAGATCTGATACCATGACAAGAATTGAAAACTGAAAAGAAGTAGAGCAGAGGATTGCTCTTCTGAGTATTATGAACTAGTTAAATAGGATTACATTAGAAACATTAGTAATAAAAAACTAGAGTGAAACTCGACTTAAACTATACTAACTAAAACTTAACTAGGACACTTGGATGGATGGTTTCGACACCTAGCAGTTGGTTGGAATTAGATTCTCCAATAGTTTTCAATTATTCTATACTTTCAATTAGTTTCCATTTCCATTAACAATTATGTTTCATAAATTATAAACCACAAACCATTAATTTTGGTTACCCATACAAATCTATAGTGAAAGGGATCGAATTTTTAACGAATTATTCATATTCAAATCGAACTCACAAATTTACGTACTTTTTCCACCGATTCAGTCCAATTGGGTAACTATGCATTAAAACCAACTAAGGGAGAGGGGTCAGTCATTGGACACCTCGGCAATGATTGGACTCCCACGCCATTCCTGAATACGATAGTTGTCCATATAATCTGGGCATCCGTCGCGAGTACAAGCCACCTATCCAGTTGATCATTGACCTCCTGAGCCAGTCCCTTCCCGCGTTTAACTGGAGACTTGTTCAAGAAGCCCCCATTTTCACTCCAAGCCTGGTTGCTAGTTATCTTCCTATCTGATTGTCGTGCAGTTGCTGCATTGATGCTCGACGCCTCCACCTCTGCCCTCCACGAGCTATATCCCGGGTTATGGTGCCTGTGCCCTCCTAGTTCGACAACGAGAGCTAAATATTCTCGTTATACCTAGGCTCTGTGGTGGTTATACTTCGGCTTTGTGTTGGTTAAACCTCGACTTTGTGGTGGTTATACCTCAGCTCTGTGTAGTTATATCTCGGCTCTTGGGTGGTTATACTTGGCTCTATGTTGCTTATACTCGGCTTTGTCGTGGTTATACCTCGACTCTGTTGTGGTTATACTCGGCTCTGTGGTGGTTATAATAGAATCTGTGGTGGTTATACTCAGTTCTGTGGTGGTCATACCTCAGCTCTGTGTTTGTGGTGGTTTTACCTCATCCCTATGGTAGTTTTACCTCGGCTCTGTGGTGGTTTTACTCACCTCTATGGTGGTTTTATGTGGTTTTACCTCGGCCCTGTGGTAGTTTTACCTCGGCTCTATGGTGGTTTTACTCACCTCTGTGGTGGTTTTACTCGGCTCTGTGTTGGTCATACCTCAACTCTGTGGTGGTCATACCTCGACTTTGTGGTGGTTATACCTCGGCTCTATGGTGTTTTTACCTCGGCTCTGTGGTGGTTATACCTCGGCTCTATGGTGTTTTTACCTCGGCTCTATGGTGGTTTTACCTGCATTCGGCTCTACATTGTTTTCAGGTCTGGATGCTTATAATTGTATTTTCAAGTGCATTTTTCAAGTCTGGATGCTCTGAATTGTGCTTTCAGGTGAATTTTTCAGTGTTGGTTTTCCTTTTTTTTAGTGTTTTTGCTATTTTATAAATGTTTGTGCTTTGTGAATGGTTGTTTTCTGATTGGGTTTTTGCATTGTTTGTAGGTCAATGCAGTTGGCAAGGAGGAAGGCGAGGAGGAAGAGGAAGGCAAGGAGAGAAGTCTTAATTTAGGACTCTGTCCTACCAGTTATATGTATTTGTTTGTAAACACATTTAACTTGAAGGATATGTTTATCTGTTGAGCTTGTTTATTGTGTTTTTAAACACTTGGGTTCTATGTAAATTGTCTAGTTTTTTAACACATTTAACTTGAAGGGTATGTTTTTATTGAGCTTATTTCCTGTGTCATGTTTCTTTTGTGTAAATTGACTGGTAAATTGACTGGTTTAGGTTTAGGGTAAGGTTTTTGTGTTAATTAAAAGGAATCTGTGTAAATTTAGATTTAGGGTTTAGGGTTTTGTTTTTTAACACATTTAGGGTTTAGGGTTTTCTGTAAATTGAGATTTTGATGTTTAAATATTTTTATCCACCACAGAGTTGAGAGCCGAGGTATAACTGTTTTATATTTTGTACATGTTTTCAATTAATTTGATGACATTTTCTCATAATGTGTTAGTAATGTTGTCTAAATTCTCATATTGTGTTAATAATGTTGTCTAAATTGTCATACCGTGTCGTTAATAATGTTGACATTTTCTCATACTGTGTTGTTAATAATGTTGACATTTTCTCATACTGTGTTATTTACATTGATATATGCACATGTAAAGAAAATGAAATTGTCTCTATTCAATAACCTTAATTTAACAGTCACTTTGTTCCTAGTTTCTCTTAAGGGTTTTGAGGGTTTTGACTTGCATGTGAAGTCTCGATCTTGCATTCTTGTTTCACTCCAACACATTTAGGGTTTATGGTTTTCTGTAAATTGAGATTTTGATGTTTAAATATTGGTATAAACACTTCAAAGTTGAATTATGTTAATAATGTTTTATATTTTGTACATGTTTTCAATTAATTTGATGACATTTTCTTATATTGTGTTAATAATGTTGTCTAAATTCTCATACAGTGTTGTTAATAATGTTGACAGTTTCTCATACTGTGTTATTTACATTGATATATGCACATGTTTTGACTTGCATTTGAAGTATCGGTCTTGCATTCTTGTTTCACTCCAGCACATTTAGGTTTAGGGTTTTGTTTTTTAACACATATAGGGTTTATGGTTTTCTGTAAATTGAGATTTTGATATTTAAATATTGGTATAACCACCATAGAGCCGAGTATGTTAATAATTTTTTATATTCTGTATATGTTTTCAATTAATTTAATGACATTTTTCATAATGTGTTGTTAATAATGTTGTCTAAATTCTCATATTGTGTTGTTAATAATGTTGACATTTTCTCATACTGTGTTATTTACATTGATATATGCACATGTTTTGACTTGCATGTGAAGTCTCCATCTTGCATTCTTGTTTCACTCCAACAAGGTATAACCACCTTTGTTCCTAGTTTCTCTTAAGGTTTTTGACTTGCATGTGAAGTCTCGGTCTTGCATTTTTGTTTCACAGAGTCGAGGTATTAATTTTACAGTCACTTATTTAGAGGTATTTTACCTTTTTTCTTGGTTTCTCTTAACGGTTTTGACTTGGATGTGAAGTCTCAGTCTTGCATTCTTGTTTCACAGAGTCGAGGTATTACAATCACTTCCATAGAGGTATTTTACCTTAGATTTTTTTTCGTTTATGAATTCAATTTATTTGTTCACACCCTCTGCTTTCAATTACGAAAGAACTAAAATAGTTATAAAATTTCTTAAAATTCGTTATCATCTCTTCAGAAATAAGGAACGCCTTGCGTTCAGGTGGTAAAAGGTTTCAGGGTATCATTGGTTTGCAATTATTATTTTTATATTCCACTTATTCTTAATCAATTAAGAGGTAGGATCATTCAATCAGGGTTTTTCTCATTGCAAGACATAAATTTTTAGAGTGGGGAAATGAGCCAAAATCCAAGTTGAAATTTGGTATCATAGACCTTTTTTGCTTATGAATTCAGTTTCTTTGTTCATAGTCTCCTCCTTTATTGAGTGAATTTTATTGATGAAGTTAGCAAGTAATTTTCATTGCACCAGTATAATGATACAGGTTTGTTGCCCACTGATCTTATTAATTATAATTTTTTAGCATTATTTATTTTATCTAATTCCCTCACACAATTTCGTTATATAAGACTGTTGGTTTGCTCCTTGTGTTGATATCCTTATTATTTAACAGGATTATTACTAGTTGTTTGTTCATTAAAGAGCATGTAATGTTCAAGGTATATTTTGTTTAGATGTAATATAAATTGAAATTGTGATGTTTATATTCATATAATATTTTCAACGAAGAAAATGTTCATGGAGGGATTTTTGTTTCTTTTGTATTATTGGCAAAAATTATCATAACTCTGTTATTAATCACTATTAATAAATATTATCATTGGCTTCTATCAATGAATGTGGGTTGTCTTGTCACTTTAAGTAACAAAAATGATGGCATCATCTATCACTTGTTTTAATGGTGTCATTGATGATTGGTATTATGCTTTTGCAAGTGAGAAAGTTAGAAATGGCTTACGCTGTCAATTTGTTAACTCCCAAGGAATACAAGATACAATTTTGTATAAATTACAAATTGTTTGATACATACTAATTAAAAATTAAAAATTCTAATATAGGCTATGGCAAGCGTTGTGTTATTTTAAATAAGCAATAACTTCATACATATAAATTCATAAAAAATCTTATATAGGCTAAGGCTATAACTTCAACAGATTAAAAAACTTGTAGGAATTAGAAATTGTTTAATACATACAAATTTGAAACTCTTTGTAGCTTCCCAAACATCCATGGATGCTATCCTTAGCAAACCTATTTCATCCATACCAAAATCATAGTGCCATGTGGTTACAAAAATTAATTCATGCCACCCCTATGCTTGATGGTTTCCATTTCCTGCATTGCCCAAAATTGTTGAGCTGACTTCCTGACCGAATTATGGTGGACTGCCCAACATTGGATGATTAGGAGGTGCTTGAATGTTGCCATATGCTTGAATCCAATTCGCTCCATGTAGCCATGGTGGGACTGAGTAGCCCAAGTGTCCACTTGTGTTACTAACCCCAACATTGACTGCAACTGTCATATAAACATAGTTAGGATTCAAACCTACACTAGTAGGGGTATAAGAGGTGGGCCTAACCCCTACCTGATATCTGGGGACTTGGATGTTAATTAGTTCTTGGAATGATGGTGTCTGCTCTATAACGTGGTCCAACGTGTTAGACATCAACCTATTTGCCTCAAACTAGCTTGAACCATGGTATTCCCAACTTGTCACCCCTCCTCCTTTTTCCAGCTCTTGCAGAACCTTTCTTGCCTCTCTCTCTCTTGCCTTGCCAATTTCTTTTGATATTCCTTATCTTCCCTTGATTTTTTTCTTTCCAACATTTCCTTTTCTTGAGCTTCTTCTGTTGCAATCCTTGCAGCCCTATTTTCATTGGCTAACTCCTTCTTTCTTTTTTTAGCTTCTTGAATTTTATTCTTTTTACATTCAGACTCAAACATTAAATTCATATAATATTTAGATGTGAGAAATTTTGAAATCCTCCCTAAACGAAGATAATCTAATGTTTAGTTCCTTGATGAGGCCTTCACTCTCTCTACTGGTAACTTTAGGAATGCACCAAGTAATCTCTGATGTTTTGTTTCCCCATGCTCCTCGAGACCTGACACTTGGATTTCATCCTCTAGGACAACTGATTGGCCCCCATTTTTGTCTTCTTAAGGTACTTCATGTTGAATAGAATCCTCTTCCAGTGATCCATTGTCCACAAAATAATGAACAATTTCGGTGTTCAACCCTGATGGTTGTGAAGGCATGTCCATGCTTTCCTAATTGGTGGTAGATACATTATTTCCAATGATATTCATCACGACCTCTACCAACCATGATGGTGCGCTTACTTGGGTTGGAATAGTCAATTTCTCATTGTCACTTGCATCACATGGAATATCACATGCATAATTCGCAGGTGGTTTAGTGAGTGTGATAGCCTCATTGATATTGTTAGTTGGTTCATGACTGAACTATGTCTCACTGACATGCTCATCATCATCACCATAAAACAACCCTTCAAAAAGGAACATTATACCTTCAGCAACAGCTACATCTTCTTGGGCATCGACATGGTCTTGTAAGTTCTCTTCTTCTTGACCTTCCACTTCAAATTCTTGGCTACAAATGGTATCATGCATAAGAGCATCAAAATTAAGTGGCCATATACCAGTCCTCCTAAATCCAGCCTTGATATTAGAAGGTGTGAGAGCCCTTTTAATTTCTTTACTTGCAAGCTCAGCTAGCTCAAACCTCTTTACTTCCACCCCTGGATTCTTTGTCATCCATGAAGCTCGCTTGACCCTGAAATAGTTCTTGAAAGGCCCAAACACGCTCACATCAAGGGGTTGTAATCTGTCAGTGGTATGAGCCGGCAATGTTAATAGTTCAATGCCCAATTTATTGGCCTCCTCAATTGTCTACACATCCATGTGGCTTCCATCGCCATCTAAAATCAGTAAGTGCCTATTTTCAGGTGAGACACCACCCGATACAGAAGCAGCAAAGTGGAAAATCCAATTCAGGAATAGTTCCTTTGTCATCCATGCATGTGGATGTGCAGCCATGCATCCACCTAGTTCACAATTCTGTATATAATTTTTTAGTTGGGTTTTACCTTTAAATAGATAAAATCCTGGTATTGATGAACCAATTTCATTGACACATGCAAGAATTGTGATCCACTCCCTGCTCTTAGGCAATATCTTAGGCACATTTCTACTCCCTCTCTTGGAAATTACCTGCATACCACAATTCCTTCCTGCCTGTAAGCATGTTTCATCATAATTCCGTATATGGTCTAGGGCATATGAGTGTTGGTCATATGCAAAAGAAAGAGTGTTATATAACTTGGAAACAATTGCAGGGCTTAGATTTAAAGCTTGGTCTCTTTCAAGGCCCTCCATTGTACGTAAAACAAGGTTTGGATGCCTCTTTTTAAACCCACTCCACCATGACTTACCATGAAAACCATCTTTAAAATTTTTTGGCCTCCCTTGAAAATTTTGAGCTACAATGGATTTAAGTTGTATAAGCTCTAACCCATGTCCCAATTGGGCCATCTCCTTACACCACTTGACCACCTCATCCTCCTCCTCTTCAGTCATAACTATAACAGACCCTCTACGCTTTGTATTAGTCAACCCATTTATCCAATAATGTATGTTATAGGTAGCAATACCATGTTTTTTTGCAGATGCACAGATTGAATATCCCTTAAACTCGATGTCATCAATTTCATCGAGCATGTCTTGCTTTGTCCAGACTCTAATGGCACTGATTTTCTTTGTTGAACTTGCGCCTTGCACTGTGGTTGAAGGTGGATATGTGGCTGATGGTGGGATGGGATGATCTGCTACCACAGAGTCCTTTTCAACGACATTGCTGGGAGAATTGGGAGCACTAACATCCTCATCTGATGAACTACTCCACAGTTGGGCACCCCTTTTCCCTCACCTCCTGGTTCTTATCCGATCCACAATAGAAACACTTGGAATGGCCCCAAAAACCTGTAGATTTACCACAAAATTCTGATTTAAAATTGTATTTGAGTACAACATGGGTAAGAAATTTGATAAGTATTACAACACAACTGTATAGAGTAAACTATATTTATGTATGAATTCCAATATTAGCATGAGATTCAATAAGTAATACCTATTGACTGCTAACAACATGAAATATTTTGTTGTTTGTTGTGAATTAATTGAAATTGAAGTGGAACAGACCTGGTTTACCTGAACAATTGAATTTGGATTACATTGTTACTTTGAATTATTAAATGATTTTCATTATATTGTATTTCAATTATGTATGACTTGTAATATCAACATGAGAAAGATAAGTGATACCTATTGACTGTTAAAAACATGGTTGTAGGCTAACATGGTTGTAAGGTAACATGGTTATAAGCAACATGGCTCTAAGCAATATGGCTCTATGCTAACATGGTTGTAAGCTACATGGCTGTAAGGTAACATGGTTGTAAGCAACATGGTTGTAAGCTAACATGGCCGTAAGCAACATGGTTGTAAGTTAACATGGCATCTTCTATTGTTAACATGGTTGTAAGCAACATAATTTTTGTACTAGCGTAGAGGTATTGACTAACAGGACATTCATAGTTTCTTGTTAAGTGTATGAAAGTTTCAAGATGAATTCCTTTCATATCCAATCAGTCCCAAGAAAATTCACCATATTTTTTTGGAATAATTTCTACCACCTATTGTTATTTTGTACTTAAGTATGTACCTATGTAGATTATTTTTCCAGGGCTAATTTCAACAATTTTATCACACAGTTCCTTGTTTCCACCTATGGCTGGAAATTCCCTATTGATTGTTGGTGTTGTTGCTTAAACTCTTGGTGCTGGAGCCACTGCTCTTGCCTTTGCTATTTTTTTAGGTTGTTAACATGGCTGTAAGCAACATACTTTTGGGCTTCATTAATACAATTTTGGTGACTTCGTTAAATTCCATCTATTGGGGGCAAGGGTTGAATAGAGGTATTGACTTGGCAAGAAAAACTAACTAGATAGGAAATTCGATAGGAAATTCACAGTTTCTAGTTCAGTTCATATTGAAGCATTTTGTACTGGTGTAGAGGTATTGACTAATAGAAAATTCATAGTTTCTGGTTAAGTGTATGCAAGTTTCAAGATGAATTCCTTTCATGCCCAAGTAGTCCCAAGCAAATTCACCATATTGTTTCTGAATAATTTCTACCACCTATTGTTTTTGTTCTGTACTTAGGTATGTACCTATGTAGATTATTTTTCCAGGGCTAATTTCAGCAAGTTTAGCGCATATTTTCTTGTTTTCACCTATGGCTGGAAATTCCCTATTGATTGTTGGTGTTGCTACTTAAACTCTTAGTGTTGGAACCACTGCTCTTGCCTTTGCTATTGGTTTAGGTTATAATAATGAAAGGTAAAGCTATGTTTGGCATCTATGGCTTCCAATGATCGGCTATCAAATTCCCTTATGGAAATGAACACTGCCTATGTTTGGCTATATGACTGGTTGGCAAAGTCCACCTCCTATCAGTGATACTGGTTATCGACCTCAACCTTAGTCCATGTCAAAAAGCTCTAGATACACTTTGGACATGGACTTATCTACCTAGTGCATATATTCTCAGCAAATATGTGTTAATGTTTCCTATTTGTTTAGAACAAAATAGATACAACAATTTATTCTATTTGGCTAAGCCTATGATACAACTAGTGTAGTTTAACTTGTTGCTCTTAACTTGAGTTAAGCAGCAGTTCAGAAGAAGTAGTTAAGAAGGAAGTTGTAGTGATCTGAAATGATATTTCCACTCTTGCAATCTCTCTAACTCCTATGTAGTTAGTAGCTTTATGTTCTTATAACAACGACTATGCTTTAATTAAAAAGCTCTCTCTATTTGAATTTACGAACTAAATGCAGACCTCAGAATGGACTAACTCTAGTCTTAGTCCCATGCATTAAGGTAAGTCACTTTTTGTCTCAGAGTTCAAGCTTTAGTTCAGAAAGAACTACGACAACAATAAGTACTATTAGCTTCCGAGTAGAACTAATAGCTTTAGTCTATAACTTATAATATTATACTATTAGCTCTAACAACTAATATCTAGTATAAGGATGTATAATGGGTCTCTCCATAATAGTGAGACCTTATAAGGATGTTACTTAGTCAATCTAATCTAATGAACAGAGTAGTAAGATTTCCAGGTCGTGTCTTAGTAAGCTAGTTTGAATACTCATAGCTTCTTTAATCTACGTGATTTTATTATAAACCTAAATCTCATTATTTATATGCTTAACATGGTTTCTCAACTAAAATAATGATATAATAACATTATTCAACAACAACAAAAAACATGTATGTCTCCAACAACGCTCCAGCAACTGATGAAGAGAATGAATGTAACACTGTGCACACGCTCTTTCTGGAATGTAACATTGAGCACACTCTGTCTGGATGAAGTGAATGAATGTAAAACTGTGCACACACTCTTTCTGGAATGTAACATTGAGCACACTTTGTCTATATGTCTGGAACACTGTCTGAAAACGATTGTATGTCTGCAAAATGAATAGAACATTGTTTGAAAACTATGATTGTATGTGAAAACTATGAATGTATGTCAGCAGCAACTTCAGAGTATAATGAAAGCTTCAAATGCGGTAAGGGTTGATGTTTTATAGTTTTATGATCTAGAATTTAATTGGTAGGGAATATTGGCATGGATTGTCATCTCCCAAATTCAATTCAGTGTTGTGGATTGAATTGTACATGATCCAATGGCTGATAAGATTTCATGGTTGATCCTTGTGCTTTCCTGAATTTAATTCCTGAATTGAAATTCCTTCCTAAATTTTAATTCCTGAATTGAAAGGGTTATTATGTTTAATTCTTGAATTGAAAGGTTGGGTGAGCTATTTCCTGAATTGAATGGTGTTATTTAATGTCTTCAACATGTTTAATGGTTAAACAGACATGTACATATGGATGACACACATTTAACCTATTTTTTTCAGGTGTTACCCAATTCTTGTGCAGGTGTACCCAGTTCTTGTGTAGGTGTTACCCAACAATGGGATGCATTTCCCCAATGAAAAATAAGTGGGTGATTGTTTGATGGGATAATTGTACTTTTGGATGGAAAGAATTGTAATTTTTTGTAATGCATTTTGACTTAGTTGGTAATTCAGAACTGGAGGTACTTGACACAATAGGTCTTGTCAACTTGTGATGTTAAGACTTGGTGTATGACAGTTGTTGGTCCAATAAAAAACTAGGCCCATTTTGGACATATTTATATAACTTATATAACTTAATATAAATTATTGATGTGCATATTTTAGTGAGTTTATGATTTTTGTTTGATGGATGTGGGACCAGTACTATAACTACTATTGGTCCTTGCACAACAATAGAAGCCTCTCCCCTACATGTAAGGGTTTCTCGGTTCCATGTTATTCTTATGCCTTGTTTCTCGGTTCCATGTTATTCTCATGCTTCTAATAATTTAAATGTACCTCATTTCTATATGTTTTTTTAAACAATGGAAATGTGATTAAAAAGGAGTGGAGAATTTTAAAAAATAGTTGTATTTTTTCTTATTGCAGATTTAAGGAGTTTATGATGTTGTATTATTTTTAGATGTATATTTTAAGTGCATTAAAAATTATTAAATAAAAAAGAACAATTGCAAAAAAAAATTAGAAGGGTTTCTGTTTATTTCCGAAACATATTTTTATGGTGTGGAGCTTCATAGGGACATAATTGTATTCTTTGTTTTTGTTATTTTTTTTAATAGTAATCGTGGATTTTTTTTCTTTAGTAGTCGTTTACAATTTTTTATTTCCTATTGTATGAATTATGAGTTTTGGGTTATTAAAACTTTTTATATTCTAGGGTAAGAATTATGAGTTTTGGGGCATTAAGGTTTGAACCATATTATAAATGGATGAGTTATGAAATATGTTTTTGTATGGATTTGAACAATCTCCATGCCATTTAGCTTATGAGCCTATGACACAAGATCAAACGAATTAAATTATAGCTAACATTGTATTTTAATCTATTGGGCTTGGATGCTAACATTATTCTTAAGATTGCAACAACAACCTCATTTGAAATAATATTTGGATATTTTGGAGATGACATACAGTTAAAGGTGTGAGCAACAATGATTAAAATCAAGTTGAGTCGTAGAGAATTGAAATTGTTAATCAAACATTATTTGTAATATGAGAAACAAAATATTTGACATTGTAGGAATACTAGGAAACACTATGGAAATTCCTACCAAAGCAGAAGAATATAATCAAGACAAAGATACTACAAGTGTTTTGTACACTTCAGAAAAGTTTAAAGGAATTGCAAAAGGAAAATATAGTTTTTACCAGATATAGAGTGTGAACATGGTACAGAAAGTGGATCCCATAATACAAATAGATGTGCCAATGACAAAATTAAAATTTCCTCTATAGCAGCAGTAGGTGAGAAGAACCTATTAGTGATTGTTTAACTTCATTATGAATTTGGATTGGCATTTCTTGAAAAGGGGCCTACAAAGCCCAAGCATGATGTAGATGAAAGGATATATGAAAAATTTAACATAGTTATATGATGAGAAACGAACTAGAGGTCCGTCAATTTTGATCCCATATTAGCTTCAACTATGGAAGCCTATGGGTTTTTCACCCACAAGACTTTGGTTTTCTTAATCGTTTGTGAACAGATGAACTCACACTTCCCCAAAGACCCCATTAACTCATGATGTACATGCCATCATCCTCTTTCTGGCCTTGACCTTTCTCAGTTGTTAAACATCCTTTAACATGTTGTTTCCTAATGGTATCAAAAGAATTAAAATTAACACGCTCACGTCCTTAGGCCAATTACACTAGGGCCTGCCGAAGGTAAAGGGTCAAGACTGTCGAGCTTGTATTTTTTTCTTTTTCCGCAATGGTGCTGATTATTTCGAGGCCCAAATAAGTTGATTAGGTATTTCCTGAGTCAGGGGTCGGGTTGATTGGCTCCTTTACAACATTTACTTTACACAATGGCCCAACCATGATGTCCCCGACTTCATTTCTTATTTCAAATATCATGAACAATTTCCAACACCATCTTCTGTGCACTTTAACCATCGAAATTCATTCCCTTCATGCCATGACCTCTAGTTCCTCTAAGTGGCATGTTTCAACAATGCCTCGCTCGAACTTCATCTCTTCTCCAGTCCTACATATTTATGTTCTCTCCTACTTGGTAGCAGTTCCTAGTAGCTCTTGGCTACACTTTGTCTCGAACCTAGCCCATTTAGACCACCCTTCTTCGCTAATTTTGGTCTCTGCAAACCATAAAAATATCATGGCCCTCACTCAAATAAAATGCAACGACGATGAAACTAGACATGGTTTGAACTTAAAATAAGCACACACATTTTGACCAGCACAAGGTATACTCAAATTAAAAAAGAAACAATATTACATATCACGATCACTTAGGGCTTGGTGTCATTCGGTCTAATATCAAATTACACTCGCCGCCTTACTCTGACACTTGTAGGCTTCATATATAAAAGAAACAAAACAAAAAATACCCTTGAAAAAAACATAAAATATTTCCACATATGCCTTATAGAGGCTACATTTTACATAAAAATCAAAACGGATTCATGCCCTTTTCCTCCAGCTGCCATGTCGCTCCTTCCAAATCTTTCATATAAATTTTGGTTAGGAGTGGGGTTCATGCCCCCACATCACTAGATTATAGGATGGAATAGACAAGATAAAAGCAATCATTAATGTTTTTGAAGCTATGCAACAACAAAAAATAAGATATTTTTTTCATCTTATACAGGTAAACACAAAAGTTCAATCAACAATGGCTAAGGTACAATTAAATGCAAAAAATGAACCAAATGAAAATGACATTGAAGATGATGACATATTGAAGAAAAAGAGTAAGGTAAACCTGCACTACAAAAAAAAATGCATGTTTTGAGCAAAAGGAGAAAAAATATGTATTTCCTAGAGTTGAAGACAACCTGCACCACCATGCAGAATTAAAACAAGTTTTTCAATTGATTTTAAATATTATAAAAACTAAAAAAATAATAGTGTTCTTAATTAACAAAGAGAGTGTTAGAATATTCTAATTACTATAAGTAAATTCATAATTTCGAACAATTTTCATAGAGTCTAAATAAATGTAAATTTAGAAAGTGTGCTCATATAATTTCAAGGAATTAGATAATAAATTCAATTCAATTTATTGAGGAAATATGCAATATTATATTTACACCTAAGGTGTTCCTATGATGGTTTTGCTAGGCAAATCCAACCAATCAAAGAGGCTCATTTTCGTCTTCCTTTGTCCAACAAATTTTTACCACACGGAAATTACATTTTAATTTCTGACATTCAGTTTCATCCCACTAGAATGACTCTCCCTAAGAATCCACACACATGTCTTATCCCATAAAAAATCAAAAACGGAATTGGACTCTTTAAACTAAGAATAGTTCTGGGTGTTTTCCAAGAACGGATAACAAATTTTGAATGTCTATTTTTTAATAATTGCTCAGGTATTTGTGAGAAGATTGTAGAAATACAAAACAAAGGGTGCAAGGTGATATACGCAACTAGTGTGAGCGGGATTGATGTATCAGGATTAGATGACCAACTACATGTTTCAAGGTGTTCAAAATTATGATATAGATTTGGGCCTCTTATATTTCACTTGTTTTCTATGATAATCAAGCTCAACCAATTTAAAGAAAATAATAATATATCTCTAACCCATTTTTCAAATATTGGGTTGTCTATGTGTGATTGTAGTAGTATAGGAAGACGAGTATACCTCTAACCCATTTTTGAAATATTGGGTTGTCTATCTAGTACTGTAGTAGTATAGGAAGAACATCATAATGATGTATATCTTGTATACCTTCCTTCAACAAATTTGAGAATTTTGGATTGCTTCTTTTGATGTAATTATCTTCTAGCTCTCCCTTTTTTTTACTGAATTCATTTTTTTTTGGGGAAATAATAGATCGAAGTGAACATGTATATGCTAGATTTATTCTTCAATAATATATTTGATGGAGAAAATGGTAATATTGTGTTCCTTTCATTTTTCATTTATTTTGGGCGTCGATAGAGTGGTTTTGTGATTGCAACATTGCAAGATGACTTGTGATTTTAGGGGTCTTTGTTAAAACTTAATCCCAAATCTCAATAACTATAGCCTACTGTGCTTCATCATCTACACTATCAAACTTTACTTTCATACTGTTATATCAAAGTGGTCCCATAATATTTTTAGTTTTTCTTCCATTTTCCAATGATTATCTCGAAGTATTGTATCATATAAGTGTCCATTCATTTCCCAATGCTTATCTGAAGATATTGTTCTAGATAAGTGTCTACAAATTTCATATATGTAACCTTTTATGTTTCTAGATAATTGTTGGAAACTCGTATCAAAATTTTCCGATTACACATAATAGGCGTTCGACATGCACCCTTGCTCTAATTTTTGGAAATTAATTGACATAACCAACAGCAAGAATGATACCTCACTTTGTGAGATGATGAAGGAAGATGAAAATTATCTACTTGTTATAAATTTTAGATGCTTAATAATGAAAAATTTTAAAAATCATTTATGTATATATCATCCTGGAAGTATATTCACAATACCTCAAACAACTATGTTTCAGGCATGGGAAGAGGGGAAAGAAATATCAAAAGGATAGAAAATCCAATCGGCAGGCAAGCCACCTTCTCCAAGTGAAGAGAAACTCTTCTTAAGAAGGACAAAGAATTTTCCATCCTCTATGATGGAGATGTAGCCATGCTCATCTTTTCAAGCTCGGGAAAGCTCTTCCACTACGCCCATTCATATATGAAAATAATTATGGAGCATTATGTGAACCAATTCTGTAATTGTATGTTTAATCTATCACAGTGCCTGAATAAATAATGTCCAATTTTGTTCCTTACATTACTATTTTTACAAATTGGTTGCTACCTGCATTCCCTCGGATGGGTTGATTTTTTTCCCTTCAAAATAAATGCCACCAAGGACTCTCAAATGAAGAACACGACTATTAGAAGCCACAACTAAGTTGTGAAAGGCTTCATAAAAATCAATGCAAAATGAACAAATGAAAATTTCATCTTTCAGAAGAGCTACTGTCACCAGACTTGAGTCTAAGAATGACTTTGTAAACTCTACTTTCTTGGATCGTTTTGTTGTGATGATGGTAATCTATCCTACAACCGCATCAAATTCATGAAAATAAAGGCAAAACTATGAGAAAAATATGATAAATTATATTTTTGTCACTACAAAACACAACTAGTTAAATGAATTCACCGTAGCTCGACGACGCAGTAACTCCCTTCTTGAATGTGATATACTCGATTGTAAAATTTAGTGTTTCTATTTCCTTTTCAAATTCCTTCAAGCAGAATCCCATGTAGTTTCTTCCAAGGCGCTCCTTGAACTTGGATAGGAAGATATTGTGTGATTTTCTAGTGCATGTGCATGTATATTCTCCTCATAAATCATATGGATGGTAATGATAAGAATGAGGTAGGTATTTGAACATCTCATCCCATGTAGTTTCTTCCAAGACACTCATTGAACTTGGATAGGGAGACATTGTGTGATTTTCTAGTGCATGTGCATGTATATTCTCCTCATAAATCATATGGATGGTAATGATAAGAATGAGGTAGGTAGTTGAACATCTCAATCCCAGCTCGTCCATTTCCAAGTGTCCAATAAAGGAGGGATTTTTGGGGAGTCGTAAAAATTGACACCTTTACTCTACAACTCGTTTACCTTTTAGTTGAAGTGACTAAATGCATTTATATATAGGCTTTCAAGATCGATTATGGAGATATTTTTCTGTATAAATTCCATGCTTGAAATGGTGAAATAAAATTAACCAAAAAACTTCCATGCAACTAATATATCCTTGTGCCAATTATTTGTTAATTTGTTTAAACTATTAGTGAGATTTTTTCATGAGATATGATTTCCCCAATATTCTATTCCTTAAATGTACCTTTACACTTTTAAAAATAATTGCTAGTCTATTGTACAATAATATTGTATTGATATTATATTATAGTGTGTAGTTTCCTTATCGGTCCATCTATCATAAACATCTTTGTGCGTTGTCCAATCATAGACATGGCAGCGTCCGTACATTGTAATGCACACAGCCATGAGATTTGATTTTACCCTTTCAAATAATACCCAGTGCTATGTATGTTTTAGCGAACCTCTGATTGAGTAACGCAGACATGCTCCATCATGGTAGCACTTATGCACATAAATATATGATCATTATTTTTTAAGCCTTTCTGCAATTATACTATTATAGTGGATAACTCAAAGTGTTATACTATTATTGTGGATAATTTAGAGGTTAGCCATGGGAGGGTTTAATTCTTTTTGACGCCAATGGGATTTAGCTAAGTTACCATTATTTTAGCCACGAGTAAGCTCTTTAAAAAAAATGATATCCTAATAAACTAGATTATCTGTAACATTAATACCTGGGAAACAGTTCCTTCCCCTTCTGCTATTACATAGGCATCGGGCCCTATTTACTATATTTACTATGTCCTCTGAGATCTGTTCATGATTTAGCCTAAATCTAACACATAAAGTCTTCCATTTTAAACAGAATTAATTAGATTATATTGAACTTCAAAGGACTAGCTTTCTTTACAGGGGACTAACCCACTATGAGAACACCGATAAAAAGCCTCAGTGGTCAAACACTACGTGGTAGTACCTATGTGCCATGTGGTCAACTTGTCCCTTGATCATTTGTTAATACAGTCTATGTGCACTGAGCAGAGTGAAATCGAATGAAGTGGACAAGTATATAGGATACTGACTCAAGGTTATCTTTTCTGAATTTTTGGATTAAAATTTCGTACTTTCTTAAAACGTAGTCTTAAAAAAATCCATAGGGTTTGAAAATAATGGAAATTTGGGTAAGGTTATGATAAAATATTGGAGAATTTTTTGAAAATCTAGATTATAGTTGTTAAACAGTAAAATTTTGGGTGCTCAGAGTTCTTGATAGTTTTGAATCCATTAATACTATAAAAAAACAATTCAAACACTCCAACATTCTAATTTTTTTGAAATTTTTATTACAAAATTCCAATAAAAAAACCTACTTAAATATATAAAATAAATAAATAGACAATGCCTTTTCTAAAATCCAATGGAGCTATAGATTTTGTTCGTACAAATAAATTCAATTATCTATAAATTCAATATAACTATACCATTTCTCGATTTAACATGTGGAATTTAAGCAAATACAAATAATTTGAGCCAACTAACAAATATTTTATTTTATCATGGGCTCAACCTACTACCGTGCTTGAATTTTTTTTTTCAACACGAAAAACCTCTGGTTTATATTCATGTACCAGAACAAATTATCACAATAACAATCCATACAAAATTTAAAAGAGAGCCACCCTTGCTCAAAAAGTCCAGTGAGCCTTTAAATAGACCTTCAAAAAGCTCATATGAAGAATAAAACACATATAAAAACCATTACATATTTTAAACATCAATTTGCACAAAAAGCGATCAAGTCCAAGAGAAAAAGGAGGAACTGAAGCCCCTCCCCACCTTCAAAAATTTCCTGTAAATTCCTGCATAATCACATTCATAAGCCAAAAAGGAAACCGAAGCAAAAATCATAAATAGACATCCCACGCAAAATTCATGTCCTCAGAAAGGAAAAACTCCTCATCCTCCATAAAATTTACCCCTGTTCAGAAAAATCTCACCGATCCCTTAACCACAGTCCCCCTTCCTCAAAGAGTTCATAATTGATCTCTCCGAGATCACCAATTAAACCCAATTTAGACAGCTTATCTTCCATGCAGTTCTTTTCTCTGAAAATATGTGAAAAAGAGATCGAATGGAAATTGCCAACTAGCTTTTTGATCCTTTGCATCCAAGATAGAAGATGGACCAGGGCCAAACTATTCCTTTTGTTAAGATAATCAATCAGTACTCTTGAGTCACCAGAAATCTGAATGGAGTCCAAACACAAGTGATCCGCAAACCATAGGAGGCCCCATAATGCCACATTCTCTACACACGTATTTGAACCCAAGCCCCCATACCAAAAAAGTTTATAATGACACCATGGGTTCAAACGCAACCAAACTCCACATCCACACTTCCCATTCTAACCCACACCATCAAAGAAACCCACCGGATAAGAAAACTCATTAGGCCACAGTCTCATAGAAAATTCCTTCGGTGGCCTTTGCATAGGACGGGACTCCTCCCATTTTTGAAAAATCTGTGAAGCAATCTCAAAAGGCGACCAAAAATGATCCTAAAAAATGATGAGAATCCTGCATTTCCAAATTTTCCAATGGAAGATAATGGGAATGATGCAAAAATATTTTCCCTTTTGAATCCACCATAACGAGCACTCCTTTGCAGATTGGTAAACCTCGGGAGGAAAATTTAAAAAATTTCATAAACGATCTCTGACCTCAACTGAGAAAACACAATTGTAAAACAAATGACGATTATCCTCGTCCTCCATTCTACACAGTGGACATCTCCCCGGGCCAATAAAACCCCTCTTTTTCAAATTTGTCCAGGTTATATTTTTGTCCTGCCACACACACCAAAAAAAATTGATTGTTTTTAGTTGCACCTTCACCTTCCACATTTTTTTAAACCAGCGTTTCACCCCCCGTCCTTCGGAAGGAATCATAAGCTCTTTGTAAATTTCTTGTGTGACAATGCTTCCATCTTTTATGGTTCCTTCCCACGTAATAGTGTCCCCCTCAACTGAAAGTATCCATCCCAACTCCCTAATTCTTTCAAAATACTTATTCCATTCCCTATACATCTGTCTGCGTAATAACATGTCCACAGCATCATACCAAAAATGCATACCCATCTCCCACTTCTTTATAACCTGGGATATATAGAAAAACCCTCCTCTATGCAAGAAATCCAGTGTGTCTGCCGCCAAACCCGCCTCCAACTATAGACCCCTGATGGCTCTGTCCCCAATCATAATTTTGTGACCGCTCCCAAAATCCCATTTCATGAGCTTTTTAAACAGTGGCCAAATATTCAAGAACCCCCTCCAAATCTAAGAGCACTTTCTATTCCGCTTCCATCCCCCAATAAATATCTCTTTCATATTCTACACTTTCAGGTACTTGAAATGTATGATCTCACTCCATATACCATTCGAATACACACTTCTCCACATCGATTTTATAAGTAGGAAAATGCCGAAAATTCATCACATGAAATAAAACATCTCACATCAAGCTGATTAAAATAAAACAAAATTTGTACCAACTGACATTTATATAGAATCGATTACTCCCTCAGTTAAGTATTGCCCAATAGAGTCTGGAACGTTTAGATAACTTCGTCGATAAGGTATTGCCTGGCAACCTATTAATTGATGGCATGAAATAAATCAATTCACATCAAGTTGATTAAAATAAAACAAAGTTAGTATCATGAGTCTCATCCAAACAATAATTTGGTACCTGATTGACACTATAGAATCGATTACTCCCTGAGTTAATCATTGCCTAGTAAACTCTCGAGAGTTCATGGACTATAATATTGCCTAGTAGAGTCGGGCACATTTAAATAACTTCCTCATTAAGGTATAGCTTGTGATAGGCCTTCACGCGGCTAAATCATACCCACCAATCACAACTGGCGAGATCCCACCACTAAGTGTCCATTCAGGGATGTTCATTCTAACTTCACTATTTCTGCACCCAAAGGGCAGCTTTTAGCGAGTTAGAAATATATGATAATCATTAGGAAAGACAATATATTATTTTAATCAGTTTGATTTTTTGTATTGAAAATTATAGAAATTTTGGTAAAATTTTAATAAAATTTGTAAGTTTTTTTTTTGTAAATCTAGATTATAGCTGTCAAATTTTAAGATTTTGGATGTTCTGTTTTTTGTTTTTTTATTCAAACCATGTTGCTCCTATATTTTTTGAAATTTGTTTACCTAGATTCCAACAACTTTTAACAGTCCCAACAATTACTTGTAAACTTGTCGAAAATATTATTCTTGCGAAACTGGCAAGCAAAGAATGCCCAAAAGAGCAGAGTAGCCAATGAATGTTCACTTCCATAGGAATTCTCATGAGCCCTGGCGTGTTGTGCGAAAACCTTCACCTCTGGTTCCAGTAGGTATGTAGGTAGGTATGTTACCTGCTCTTAATGATGATACGTTGTAATGCTTTTTGTTCGAATATTGTAGGAGGACATCATATAACAAGCCGAGCGAAAACAGAAATGGGGAGCTTGTTGATGATACATTATCCCTTTCATGTAAAGAAGAAGGCAAAAGACCACCTGTGTCTCTTACTTTTTCTACAAGCTCCATACCCACCATCCTTTTTTACGGAAATCCCACGAGATGAAGTTTGCAGACATTGCATTCCAGTTTCGTAAGGAAACTCCTTTAGGGTTTGCTTCATCCTCTTCATGTGCTGTGAGTTAAGCATCTTAATAGGTCATCTATGGCGGGTGAAAGAGGATTTTCTGTATGATGGCTGATGCACCTGGGCAAATCCGTGTTTGGCTATATATATATATATATTAGTTTTTCTATTTCTATGGTTAGCAGCACTTGCAAATCAATGCGAATCATATATATATTTTTTAGGTTATGTAGTTTGCATATGGGCAAATCTGTATTTCACTATTCACTTTATGATAGTTTATTTATTTTCATTGCTAGCAGCACTGTCAGATTATTGTTGTTGGAATATTGATGATTCCAAACAATAGAGAGTAAACTCCTCTCCTTTAAACACAGAGAATATAAATCAAAAATTTTCTTTCAGACAGGAGACAGAGATGGCATGAAAATGCTTTCTATTTCATTAAACAGAACTTAAAAAAAAATATTACAAATTTCTTTTTCACAAGAGGGATTCACAAAATATGATTAGGACTGCTATAGACGCAGTGCTCTAAAACAACTCTCTGTCTCTCTCAAAACGCACAAAACAGTGCTGTAATGATCTTACTGTGTTTTCTTTGCCTGCGGGCTCACACAGCGTTTACAATAACAATACATTACATTACATTGGCTCTCGGGCCTTTTCTCCTTTTATATGGCGCGGCGGAACAAAATATGTAAAACAACTATAAAAACAATTACAAAGGAAAACCTTTGCAAAACATAAAACTTTGATATTGGCGCAACGTACGAGTAGGGACCACATCGTAGTCGGCCATTGCAATTTACAGTATTGCGATATGCAATATGGCGGAACGGTAAAAGTGCGATTTGCGATATTTGCGATGTGCGATGGGATCGTATCGCAAATATCTACGATAACACATGGCGGAACGAAAAATGGAAATGCGATTGTGCGATCATGCGATGGCGCGATGATCGCACATCACAACTTTCAATATTTGCGATGATATATGGATGGGCGGTAACATATATATATATATATATATATATATATATAACATGCGGTTGTGCGATTGCGCGATGGCGTGACGATCGCACATCGCAATTTCAACAAAACTCTGGCAATGGGTAGAGGGTGATTGCAGTAAAATGCGATATTGCGATGTTGCGATGTTGCGATGGTGCAACCATCGCACATCGCAGATTTCCATATTCACAAGACATTTAAAACTTCTGAACTTCTGAAATTGCGATCTTGTGATCTTGCGCTTTTGCGCTCAAGTGGTAGGGACCACTTGTCCTTCCGCTTCATAAGTGACTTCCACCTGTTCGATCAATTTCATTCATTTTGGCTGTTGAGGGCTTTAAACGCTCGACTTGACTGTTTTAATTAAACCTGCTCCTCCGTAGATTAGAACTTACGGGAAATCTTTGTTCCACTCCAAAATTAACTTCGCCCATACTTCAAAAATTAATTCCTCTGTTGTTCATGGCTGCGGCCCATCATCAATTAATTCTTCCGCTTACGGTTCTCCATTCCTCTTAAATACAGAGTGTTGTGCACTTAAATCTCCTCTGCGCTGCTGCTGCTGCCTTTGTACTTTGTTCTTCCTGCCCAAAGGCTGGCAGGTGAATTTAATATTTATAACACTCCCCCTTAAAGTCAGCTGCTGGGTTATCCATCATACCCAAACATTTTCTTAAAAATTCGAATGTCTTTTGTGCCAATGGCTTTGTCAAAATATCTGCATATTGCTCCTCTGTTTTACAATGTTGTAAAAAAATTTCCCCATTGTTCACCAATTCTCTGATATAATGAAATTTTGTGTCTATGTGCTTTGTTCTTTTATGAAACACATAATTCTTTGACAATGCAATAGCTGAGCTATTGTCACAATAAATCACAGTGCCCTTTACTTGTTCTTGGCACAAACTTCTCAACATTCTTCTCATCCAAATTGCTTGACACGCTACTGCTGTAGCTGCCACATATTCTGCCTCTGCTGTAGATAATGCTACAATAGGTTGTTTCTTAGAAGCCCATGAAATGGCTCCTGAACCCATATGAAAAACATAACCAGAATTTCTCTTCCGATCATCTCAGAATTCTCTTCGCTGCCTGCCAATGTGCTTCTTTTGGCTTCTCCATAAATCTGGAAATTAAACTAATAGCATGCATAATATCCGGCATAGTTGCAATAAAATACATCAGGATGCCAACTATGCTTTTATATAGACTTGGATCAACATCCTTACTGTTGTCATCTTTTCTCAACTTCAATCCCATTACTGTGGGAGTAATTGCAGCTTTGCACTCCTGCATATTAAATCTTTCTAAAACTTGATTCACATACTTTGCTTGAGAAATAAAAATCCCTTTCTCATTTTTCTCTACTTCTATTCCTAAGAAGTATCTCAACAAACCCATGTCATTCATTTCAAATTCATCTTTCATGACTGTTTTAAAATTATCAACAAGGTAATCATCATTACCTATAAAAATTAAATCATCAACATATAAAACAACAATTAACATCTTACCATCCTTTTCTTTGATGTAGAGGGTGGGTTCTCCCTCACACTTTTCAAATTCATTCTCCAGTAGATAGGAGTCTATTCTACTGTACCATGCTCTTGGAGCTTGCTTCAGCCCATAAAGAGCTTTCTTCAATCTGCAGACCTTATGCTCTTGGCCTTTCTTCTCATATCCAAGAGGTTGTTCCACATATACCTCTTTCATTAGAGCTCCATTTAAAAATGCAGATTTTACATCCATCTGGTATACTTTCCATTTGTTTTGTGCTGCTATGGACAACAGTGCTCTCACTGTCTCCATTCTTGCAACTGGTGCAAAATTTTCTTCATAATCAATCCCTTGCTTCTGCTTATATCCTTTGACAACAAGTCTGGCCTTGTGTCTTTCTATTTTTCCTTCAGCATTGCTTTTGGTCTTATAGACCCATTTAACTCCAATGACTTCTTTACCTTCTAGGAGATCAACCAGCTCCCATGTTTTGTTCTTCTCTATGGCTTTAATTTCATCATCCATAGCTTCTATCCATTTTCTATCTTTAATAGCATCTTCAAAATGAATAGGATCATCAACTTGACAATACAAAGCAAATAAGGAATTCATACCTTCATTTGCTTCTCCTTGCTCATAAATTTCTCTAAGGCTTCTAAACCTTGTTCCTCGTTCACTTGGTGTAGACGTGCTTGATGAAGCACTCATTTCTGCTCCATGTGTTGTGCTTGGAGATGCACTCCCGCTTCTTCTCAAGGGTGTTCTCGCTGCCGCTTGAGGCGTCTCTTGCTGTCCTTGTGCTGGTGGAGGTTGTGCTATCGATGAGTTGTTAATTTCAACTACATCTTCTTCATCTTCATCATAAGACAAACAGTTTTTAACATTGACTGTTTTCTCAATGCTTCCATCCCATGCTTCCTCTTCAATGAATTGCACATCTCTCCTTATCACAAAATTCTTTGTGGATGGCTTATACAGTCTGTATCCTTTGGAATCTTCACAGTATCCAAGGAAAATGCACTTCTCCCCCTTACTATCCAACTTCTTTCTCAATTTGTCTGGAATGTGTGCATATGCCACACATCCAAAAACTCTCATGTGGGTGACTCTTTGTTTTCTGCCACTCCACACTTCTTCTGGAACTTTGTTCATCACGGCTTTTGTAGGGCATCTATTCAAAATGTACACAGCACAGTTTGTTGCTTCTGCCCAATACTCATTCGGCAAGTGCTTTGCCTTCAACATACTTCTCACCATTTCCATTATGGTTTGATTCTTCCTTTCAACAACTCCATTCTGTTGCGGTGTGTACCTAGTGGTAAACTACTTGTGTATGCTGTTCTCTCTGCAAAAACGCAGAAACTCCTTTGATATGTATTCTCCTCCTCTGTCGGTTCTGAGAACTTTTATATACTGCCCACTCTATTTCTCTACGAGAGCTTTAAAATGGCAAAATTTCTGAAAGACTTCACTCTTATATTTCAGAAAATAAACCCACACTTTTCTTGTGAAATCATCTATAAAGGTCAGCATGTAATTGCTGCCTGAAACTGATGATGTCTGCATCGGCCCACATAAATCTGAATGGATTATTTCTAAGGGTGCTTTTGCCCTTATGCTTTTCCCTGAAGGAAAATTGTCTCTGTGTTGCTTTCCCAAGATGCAGCCTTCACATAGGCTGTCAGGCTTCTCAATCAATGGCAAACCTCTTACCATTCCTTTTCTGTGCAGCAAATTTAATCCTCCGAAATTGAGATGTCCAAATCTCAGGTGCCATAACCAGTTTTCATCTTTCTCTTCCTTTTGGAAGGCTTCTTGTGTTACGTCTGCTACATTCTTTCCCTTTTGCTTCAAGTCAATATTGAGCTTGAGTGGAAACATTGCTAGTCATTTGAATTTCAGCAATAATTTTCTTACTTGGAGGTATATCTTTAATTGTGCACACATCATCTTTGAAAATTACATTGTAACCTTTGTTTATGAGCTTCCCAACGCTCAAAAGATTACACTTCAGACCTGGAACATGATATACATCAGGGACGAATTTCTGCTCACCATTTCTGGCTCGAATACTTACTCTTCCTTTTCCTTTGACAGAGATCTTAGTATCAGCCCCTGTGGTCACTTCAGATTTTACTTCTTCATCTAGATTGGCAAACATTGCTTTGTTGCCAGTCATATGATTACTACATCCAGAATCTAAGAACCAAACATTATCATCTTTATCTTGTGCTACATTACATGCTAATAGCACATTACTTGGGTTCTTTTCCTCTTTTGCTACATTAACATTCTGCTTATTTTTCATGTCATTTTTCTTCTTTCTACATTCATTGGCATAGTGCCCATATTTCTTGCAATAATGACATTGGACATTGGATTTGTCATACCTTTGTCCATGAGCATGTTGGTGTTGGTGTCCACCTTGCTGGCTGTTGCATTGGCCGTGGCTCTGACTTTGACTGTTGCTCCTTCCATGTGAATGTGAAGGGTTGTTCCTTCCACCTCTGTTCTGGCTTCTGCCTCTTCCTCTTCCTTTGCCTTGACCTCTTCCTCTTCCTGAAGGCATCTGGGTCTTGAAGGTGTGCTCAAGAGATGATGTTTCATCTCTACTCAATCTCTGTTCATGAGTTATCGACGAGGCATGACGTTCATCTACCATGAACTGTGAGAGATCTTTGGTCTCTTCTATGGTGGTTACGATAACATCAAACTTTGAGGGTAAACATCTCAAAATTTTCTCCACAATTCTTCTCTCTTCAAGAGTTTCTCCATGGGATCTTATCTGATTTACAATCCCAATCACATGTGTAAAAAATGTGTCCACATTATCTGACTCTTTCATGCAAAGAGTTTCAAAGTCTCTTCTCAGCAACTGAAGTTTTACTGTCTTAACTTTCTCCATACCTTGATAGGCTACTTTCAGAGTTTCCCATGCCTCCTTGGATTTCTTGGCTACTGCTATCCTTGGAAACACACTCTCATTTACTGCTTGATACAAATAGAAGAGGGCTTTAGAGTCCTTCTTTCTATTGTTCTTCAATAAATCCTTTTCTGCTTGAGTCAAGGCGTTAAAAGCCTGCTCATCAGTTGGTTCTGTAAAACCATATTCTACAAGTTCCCACAAGTCTTGTGAGACAAACAGGGCTTTCATGGTAATGGCCCAATAATCATAGTTCTTTCCATTAAACTGTGGAAGTTGAACATTTCCAAGACTCATACCAGTGCTTGGTCCAGCCATTGCTTCAAAACTAAACTCTGACTTTAAACAAAATGTCTTTCCTTCTTTGAAAGAACAAACTCTTTTATAACAAAAAAAAAACAGCTCTGTTATCTTTGAGAAATACCTGAACTTTGACTTCTGTTGAGCTTTCACGCTGCTGGAGAAAACGCTGCAACAAGTCTTCTTCTTCTTCAGCTTCTTTGAGACCTTCAAAGAGCCTGAACTAGCTCCGATACCATGTTGGAATATTGATGATTCCAAACAATAGAGAGTAAACTCCTCTCCTTTAAACACAAAGAATATAAATCAAAAATTTGCTTTCAGACAGGAGACAGAGATGACATGAAAATGCTTTCTATTTCATTAAATAGAACTTAAAAAAAACTATTACAAATTTCTTCCTCACAAGAGGGATTCACAAAATATGATTAAGACTGCTACAGACGCAGTGCTCTAAAACAACTCTATGTCTCTCTCAAAACGCACAAAACAGTGCTGTAATGATATTACTGTGTTTTCCTTGCCTGCGGGCTCACACAGCGTTTACAATAACAATACATTACATTACATTGGCTCTCGGGCCTTTTCTCCTTTTATATGGCGCGGCGGAACAAAATACGTAAAACAACTATAAAAACAATTACAAAAGAAAACCTTTGCAAAAAATAAAAATTTGATATTGGCGCGACGTACGAGTGGGGACCACATCGTAGTCGGCCATCGCAATTTATAGTATTGCGATATGCGATATGGCGGAATGGTGAAAGTGCGATTTGCGATATTTGCGATGTGCGATGGGATCGTATCGCAAATATCTACGATAACACATGGCGGAACGAACAATGGAAATGCGATTGTGCGATCATGCGATGGCGTGATGATCGTACATCGCAACTTTCAATATTTGCAATGATATATGGATGGGCCGTAACATATATATATAACATGCGGTTGTGCGATGGCGCGACGATCGCACATCGCAATTTCAACAAAACTCTGGCAATGGGCGGAGGGTGATTGCGGTAAAATGCGATATTGCGATGTTGTGATGTTGTGATGGCGCAACCATCGCACATCGCAGATTTCCATATTCACAAGACATTTAAAACTTCTGAACTTCTGAAATTGTGATCTTGCGATCTTGCGCTTTTGCACTCAAGTGGTAGGGACCACTTGTCCTTCCGCTTCATAAGTGACTTCCGCCTGTTCGATCAATTTCATTCATTTTGGCTGTTGAGGGCTTTAAACGCCTGACTTGACTATTTTAATTAAACCTGCTCCTCCATAGATTAGAACTTACGGGAAATCTTTGTTCCACTCCAAAATTAACTTCGCCCATACTTCAAAAATTAATTCCTCTGCTGTTCATGGCTGCGGCCCATCATCAATTAATTCTTCCCCTTACGGTTCTCCATTCCTCTTAAATACAGAGTGCTGTGCACTCAAATCTCCTCTGCGCTGCTGCTGCTGCCTCTGTACTTCGTTCTTCCTGCCCAAAAACTGGCAGGTGACTTTAATATTTTTAACAATTGTGAATCATATATAGTTATTTATTTTGTATTTAAGAGAGTTTTATCTTTATTGTTATTAAAAATTTTAGAGGTTAATATTTGCAAGTGGAAATTTTTTATTAGATAGCCAAAATTTACAATTATTAGATATTTGAATTTTTTTTTAAATATCATCAAATATTTTATAGAATATATTATGGACTAATAAGACTCTCCAAAATTTATGAGACTCTCCAAAAATTTTAAATTTTAACATAAATTTCCATCTCTATCCTATGTTTAAAAAAGTAACATTTCTCTGTACTGCAATCCCGTCCATTTGCACTTTAATATCTGGAGTCTTTGTTCTATATTTCAATTACAGAAATTGGAATTTCATCGTGGTATTAGGACTGGTATAAAACCTTGCTAATGTGAATTTGTATTTTAGTTTATGCAACATCTATAAAAACTTTGTTTTCATCAAATTCCCACACAGAAGTTTTCAATAGTTGTTGTTTACGGTCAGATTTTTTAAAAATCGCGGCGTAACTGATCCACACTGGATCACTGAATTGTATTAGTATTTACTGTACTCGGCCTGATACGAATTTTCGGTCGTACAAGAACTAAACAAATCGAGAGTTCCAAACTAAACAAATCGAGGGTTCCAAACTACGGAAGTATTTCTGTTAAGCAAGAACCAAAAACATCCAGGACTTGAACCAGGGTAATACTACAAGGTCTATGTGTAATGCTAAGCAATGAGTGTTACGAAACAGGGTGAATAATGCTGAAGAGGTGAATAATGTTGAATTTGTCAATGTATCTCTGTTCTAAGAATTCTGTTATGATGTAAATTTTCTTCGGAGAGAATTATTCGTATATATATTTTTAGAAGGATGTTCTGGACGAAACAGCTTTCATCCGTCATTAAGATGAATGTATTTTGAGATTACTATTCTCAAATGTTCCTTCACCAAATATTATATCCCTCCCTTGTCTAAGGAATCAATTCATGGGTCCTGCTATATCCAGGAATATTAAAATCTCTCCCTTGCCTCAGGAGTCATATTAAAATCCCTCCCTTGCCTCAGGAGTCCTGCTATATCCAGAAATATTAAAATCCCTCCCTTGGAATCACCCTCCCTTGGAGTCAATTCATGGGTCTTGCTATATCCAGGAATATTTGTACAGTCTGATTCACTTAAAATATCACATTACGAAGAGTCTCGAAAATTGAAATCATAATCTCCCTAAAATGTTTAATATTTAGACAGACAAATCAACCTAAAAAATAACTTCAAAGAAAATCTAGAAAATTGAACGCATAACGTAACCCAAAAAAACCTTTACCTAAATAAACTTTCAAAGCTTACGATCCATAGTAATTCATTGTTTGCTGGTTGATATTATTTCCTTTAATTTCTATTCTACTAAAACCCAGAGGTATGCTTCTTGATATTTGTTTCTTTAATAATTTTTCACCAAATTTTAAAGTTACACTTATTTGGACTGTTCGTCTTCTCCATGGAGTTACCAAAGTTTGTGATTAACTTCACATATGATATATATATATTAACCTTTCATGCTAAACAAAAAAGCAATTGGATCCTCGCATGCGAAAGGCTCTTGAGATTACCATCGCGTATGACATCTATTTTCTTAACCTTTCATGCTCGAAACAATTGGATCCTCGCATGCTTAGGGCTCACTTACTTCCAAGATAGAAAGACGTTGACATTGAAACGAGACATTAGCAGGAAGTGTGAAGGGGCATCCTTGCTATTATCCTATTAGCATGGCTCCCAACCTTAATCAATTTATTAATATATTCTAGGGAAAATTAATCCATATCATTAATTCATTTAAGAACATTAAAAGATGAAAGATGTGGAAAACTTTGGATGATGTGGAAAACTTTGGATGGGAAGTTGAATCTATATTTTAAGTTTAAATTGTTTATTTAATTTTTTTTTTCTCTATGATATTTATCATTTCACAATTTTTTCTTAAATTTTAATTCAATAATATTTTTACTATTATTCTTATTCTACTTGTTTTTAATAATAAATATAACTTTTGCTTCTATGGTTTTTATGTCATCTCTCAAAGGCTTGTTCTCTAATAGCACCACCATGGTGGGTGGAGGAGGCCCCTCTTCATAAACCCAATGGCTTCCTAAGACAATTGGGCTACCTCATGCAAATTCAACAAATCCAAACCACAATGGGAGGCAAATCCATCTAATACCACCAAAAATTAATACTCCAACAACAATCAATCCAAAAGCTAATGGTTCCTACCTTCCTCAACAGTCAAATATTCCCTCTTGGTGTAGAAAATTTGAATAACTGATATATTATTCACCGAGATTCTCGTGATCACACACTATTTTAGCTTTATGCACAATACAGAATCTCTTCTACCATTGATCATTACATGCGGAAATAAAATCAATTGCATGCACACATTAAAACCATAAACAATCACACATATGAACATAGTATTTCATGGAAAAGCTTGAAGTTGAAAACCCCAACTATCTGTATATTATATGTCATAGAGATCATGTAACAATCATTGTACAAAGCTCCTCACAAGCTCTCAGCACAACCTTTAATTGCTACACACTAATCAAGCTAGATCTAGCAAAACACATGCTCCAATCTCTGCCACCTGATAGCCAGTCTCTATTGCGTAATCAATGATATAGGATGGCTTATTAAATAACTTGAACCACCTGGCTTGTACTGCGCAATCCTCATGGGCTCCTCCAATCACTAGTTGTTGCAAATATGCAACAGTATAGTCACAACTGATAGTTAACCTGCTCTTTCACCTATCTTTGCACTGGTCTCCACTGAAACTGTCCATGCACTGAAGTTAAATGATGTATTATTTAGTTGATTAATGAGTTTATAATTAGTGAATTAATTAATAATTAATTCACACCACTCTCACTAATTGTATCAATCAGTTAAACTAGATACAAATAGCTCAATTATGTTTAGATTAGTTAAACTGAACACAACTCCATTAACTCCTCAATCAACTCCACCAAACTCTGTCACATGAGTTCTAACTGAAGTATCCATGCAATAGCTCCACTTAACCCCTAGTAATAGCGTAATTCCTTCTGTCAGCTCCTGTGCCACATCTGTGCACTTAACTAAAGTGCTCCAAGAGAATAAGATAATGTTGATAGTCCAAATATTATTAAGAGCTAATAATATTCGACATATCTATTTTTAGACTGGCAATCTAAAAATAGATTCCGCCCAGTATGTCTAAAAATAGAAGTCCATCTATTTTTCCCGACTTGACCAACCATCCACAACTAGCATCCTGCAACTCATAGAACATGATCCATATGTCTAAAAATAGACATAGTCTAAAAATAGACTTTGCGCCAAAAATAGCCTGCGGGCCCACTTAGTGAAGGCGACTTCTTTCCACTAAGCTCATCATCTTGTTGCAATCTCAACACTCCCTCTCAACAAGATAAGGATTATCTACCACCCCTATCCTGCCTCTGTGGTATTCGAATTTGCTCCTGGTGAGCGCCTTCGTCAAGATATCAGCATCCTGATCCTCCGTGGGAATATATGAAAGTAACATGATCTTCCGCTGCACACAATCTCTGATATGATGATACCGATCCGTGAAGCCATGCCGCCTCAACTCATCCTCCTATCTGTACCATGATCCATATCCCGATGTGCCTCTGAGATATCTCAATACATGTTTGCCTACCTTCCAGTAGAGCTTGGTAGGCTTAACCATAGCTTGTGAAAGCTGATTCATAGCATAGCATATGTTGGGTCATGTATTGACCAAATACATAAGCGACCCCACCAACTGTCAATAAACAGTGCCATCCACTACCTCCGCCGAAGTAGCATCCTCCTTCCTCCATCCACCAGGAAGAGGAGTATCAACAAGCTTGCAGCCATGCATGTTGAACTTCTCCAGTATCTCCTGGGCATACTTGCCTTGAGAAACAAACAGTCCATCACTGCGCTGCCAAATTTCCAATCCCAGGAAATAATGAAGGATCAAATCATCTACATAAAGGATCAGGAAATAATGAAGGATCAAAATCAAATCATCTACATAAAGTACAATGATCAGAAACTTACCCTCCACCACAATCAGGTATAGGTTCGGATCTGCCTCACTCTTGGAGAATACAAGTCTGGTGAAATAACTATCTATCTGTGTGTACCAAGCACGAGGTGCTTGTTTCAACCCATACAGCGCTCTCTTGACTCTACACACATGCGACTCGCTGCTGAAGATCTCGAAACCTTCGGGTTGCTCTATGTACACCTCCTCCTCAATGACTCCATTGAGGAATGCAGTCTTTACATCCATCTGATGAATGTGCCACCCCATCTGCGCTGAGAGAGCAAGAATCGTCCGTATGGAAGAATACCTTGCGACAAGTGCAAAGGTCTCCTCATAATCGATCCCCTCAATCTATGAAAAGCCTTGGGAAACAAATCTTGCCTTGTACTTCTCCACACTCCCGTCAGCTGTTTGCTTCAATTTGTAGATCCATATCGAACCCACCACTGATTTTTCCTCCGGCCTTGGGACAATCTCCCATGCACTGTTTCTGACAATCGAATCATACTCTTCCACCATGGAATCTACCCATGTGGGATCCTCCTCAGCTTCCTCGAAAGAGGATGGCTCTGTCACGATACACTTGCTCATAAGAGCCATGTATCCAGTATATCGATCAGGTGACTATCTCTGTCTGCGATGTGATGTAGGTGCTCCTACAACCCTCTCTGCATCTTGAGCCAGTCGCTCAGCTTCTGTAGTGCGCTTCCGCCCTCTTATGGTTAGTGCTGCCTAAGTGGTCTCTTCCACTACATGAACCTCCTCTTGTGGCTGATCCACATCCTGAAGCTCATCCTTAGGAACTAATAGCTCCTCATATGCATGCAAGTGTGGCTCCCTCTCAAGAAAACACTTCATGGCTTTCTCCTCATGAAATTTGATATCCCATCGCACAACAGTCTTGTGACTGTCTGGCAAATACACACAATAGTTGTGGGGTGTATCAGTGCACCCCACAAATATCCCAACCTCTGCAGTCGGCTCCAACTTCTTCCTGGCATCCGTCGTCACATGAATGTAAACAAGTGAACCAAAAATCCTCAAATGGTAAATATCAGGCCTCTTACCAGAAAACGCCTCCTCGGGTGTACTCATGCCAAGTATCCTGTGAGGACAACGGTTCTGCACATATACTGCAGTATTTCATGCCTCAGCCCACAAGTGTATGGGAAGGCCCTGATCATGCAACATCGTCCGTGCAGCACCCACAATCGTTCTGTTCTTCCACTCAGCAACCCCATTCTGCTGTGGGTTATGAGGTGCTATGAGCTATCTTGGAATTCCTTTTGCGCTGCAAAAGTCCTTGAATTCGCCAGAGATGAATTCACCACCATTGTCGCTCCTAAGAGCCTTCACCTGCTTCCCCGATTCTTTTTCAACCAGTGCCTTAAACTCATAGAACTTTGAGTATGTCTCGCTCTTCCTCTGCATGAAGAAGATCCAGCACTTACGAGAAAAATCATCAAAAAATATCACATAGTACCTGTGCTTTGCTGTCGAAGCTGCTGAGAAAGGGCCACACACATCTGTGTGAATTCTCTCAAGGATCGTCGTGGCGTGACTATCCTTCTCGTGAAAGGTGGCTTTCACAAATTTTCCCAAGGTACATCCCTTGCACTGATCTGACTGCGCAAGAGTACCCTTAGGAAGCCCAGTAGAAATTTGCTGCAGTATCTTCAAAGCTCCATGGTGAAGGTGGCCCAATCTCCGATGCCACAACTCGCCATCATCCCGGCTCACCACTCCTTATGCCTTGCCTGCCATTGCTGCACAACCATCTACCTGCAATTGATAAAGGTTCTTAACTCGAACCCCTATCCTACGGTTCACCTGCCTTACCGCGTGTTTCCCCTTTCCTATTAAAGACAACATCATACATCCCTTGTCTTCTAACATCGCCACAGAGATAAGACTCCTTCTTCAACTCGGAACATGCATCACTTCCTTCAATACGAAGGGTTTACCAGAATCCCTCTCAAAGGAAATGGTACTGATACTGGTCGCACTGTATCTACCATCATCTCCCATCTCGATGTGCACTCCAAGATCTTTCTCATCCGGATCAGTAAACAAATATTTATCTCCTGTCATGTGAAAAGACGCACCACTGTCAAGAAACCACATTGAACCCATCACACTTGAGACCAAGCATGTGATTAGCGAAAAATCCAGCTCAAACTGCAAGGCTAAGGCCTCTCTAGCTGCAGATCCAACAGCCTACTTATTTTTCTTCTTCTGTGGACAATTAGTGGCGTAATGTCAGTGTTGGTGACAGTGAAAGCACTTCACCTTTGACATGTCTTGCTTCTTGCCTTTCGCACTGGATTGAGAAGCATTATTCTTGTTCTTCCCCTTCCTTGCTTTAGCAGCCAAAGCGCAATTTTCTTCATCTGAATTCTTTGATGAATATCCATCCCTGGTACTTCGCCTTATCTCCTCTTGCACAAGATCCGACCAAATTCACTCCCATATTGGCAATTTCTCCCAACCATTGACAGAGTCTTGATAGGAATGCGAAATCTTCAGAAGCCCAAGGAGAGCCAAGCTCACTAAGTCCTCATCATCTACAGTAACCCCCACACTTCCCAGCTCATCCCTGCATTGGGTGAACTTCGTGAGGTACTTGGGCATACTGTCACCTTTCTCCATCTTTATGTTCCTGAGTTTGTCCTTGAGCGCCAACTTCCTCTGGTCGCTCTTGCTTTGAAATAAATCTATCAAAGCTTTCCACATCAAGAATGGAGAAGCCTTACCATGAAGGCTAGATACTATGTGATCCTTCACACCTTCCAACAAAATCCTTCGACACTTTGCTGTCTTCTTTTGCCATGCATCAAGTACGGTAGCATCACTAGAAGTAGGCTTTGGAATTTCTGCATCTATGAACTCCTTCAACCCATTGTCATCCAGCACCGCCTCCATCCTATCCTTCCATACAATATAATTCGAGCTACCCTCAAGGGCATACTCCAATCGCAATCCGTTGAAAGACATCTTAACTTCGACACTAAGAAAACACTGCTGCAAATTCGAATTCCACCAGCACAAAACTCAACCACTTCAATGTTTTGCAATTGCTCCAATGATCAATATCGCTCTGATACCATGTAGAAAATTTGAATAATTGATATATTATCGAATGAAAGATTATCCTGATCACACACTATTTGAGCTTCATGCATAATACATAACCTCTTCTACTATTGATCATCAATTTGCGGAAATATAAACAATTGCATGTGCACATTAAAACCATAAACAATCACACATATAAACACAGTATTTATGGGAAAGCTTAAAGATGAAAACCCCAACTATCTGTATATTATATGTCATAGAGATCTTGTAACAATCATTGTACAAAGCTCCTCACAAGCTCTCAGCACAACCTCTAATTGCTACACACTAATCAAGCTAGATCTAGCAAATTGAGGATGATGCCAAATTGTTAGACCATGCATTTTATTCTAATTTTATTTTCCTTGAGGAAAAGGATATAAATTTCATTGTGTATGCCCTTCCATTTTCATTTTTATTTTTTCTGGTGAGTAAATAATTCTGTATATATAAGAAATATTTTTGCAAAAGTAGGGATCCAGATAGAAATTTCCACTCCAAGGAGAAGCCTTTAAGTACACTCGTTGTCTTGATTTTTTCTTTTTATATTTTCTTTCAGAGGCTAGTTGCTCCAATATGACAGTAATTTGAAGTCTTTTCATAATACTTTGTTACACATGACTTTCATTTTCTTCTTGCAGAATTTCTAGAAATGAATGGATATCTTGTGGACTGTTGTAAACAAATTTAGTTCTATTACCATGCTCAAGAGAATTTAGTGTTTGTCATTATTGGAGGACAGAGATATACCATAAGAGCTCGGTTCCTTGTTGTAGCCTTTTATTAATACTTGAATCAGTTAAACCCTCGGACCTTTTGCAACCCTATATTGAGGCTTGGTTCTATTGAATCCGCCATACTTTGGACCTCTTCATTGCAGTCTCAGGCCAGAGATATAGCTACAGGATTTTGACATATTTTATGCGGTGAACATCTATTAAAATCTCACATTATCTCCTATTTACTAATGCTTGGACAGAACTTTCAAATTAGCTAAGTCACCTATTTTTATTTATGAGCTCAATATTAAGTTACAAGACTGTGACAAGACTCGGTGACTTATGTTTCGTATACCAATCTAGCTTGTAAAGCTCAGTCCTGTGGAATTGAGCCCAAGAACACCTTAGACTTACCTTTGTGGAAGTAGAGTGGTGATAACACATATGTGGAGTATATTTGAAGGGCAAATCAGTGCTTCCTTGGAGTTCAGATAGAACACATCTGTAGAAGTGTATACCAGTGTTTATTTGAAGCTCAGGTAAGATAGATTTGTGGAGGATTAAAGATTCAACTGTGGAGGGCGCGATGATATTGGAGGCATGAAAAATCAACACTGTGATGGAAATTTTGATTTATAGACCACTTTCCACCACCATTTATGTTTAATGTTCCTTTCTACTGAATTTAGGTGAATGTACCCAAGTTTTTGCATGTAGATCCCATAGGGAGAATGTGACCAAACCAATTCATCATCTTTGTTAGTAAGCCTTATACAAGACTATGTCAATGCTTCCAAATACATATTTCGTTCTTCATGAAATCCTACACCCAACTCCAATACTTATGTCATTTTACATCCTTGCCTCCAAATGGTAAATTGAGTTGGGTTGTCGAAATGTGGTAGTTTAGTGTTCCCATTGTCACGAAGAAAATTAATTATAGGTTGTGCCATCCACTGTTTGTCACCACTTCTTGGCCATGGATCGACTCTAATTCTAACCTTATGTCCATTTCCTACTTTATATGCCAGACCAGAATCAATTAAATTGAAATAGTTTAAAACATCTCTCCATAACATAAATATTAACCTGAGAAATTATAGTCTATTTAATCCATTCCTCGATAAAATTTGGTGCAATATATTTGTGTTGAACCACATTAGACAATATATATATATTTTTCAAATATTTTTAACCACGCATCGGAAGACCGACGCCTTAGACGTCAGAAGAGCGACGTTATTTTTTTTAATATTTTGACTTTTTCATCGGTAGACCGATGCCTTACACGTCGAAAGAGCGACGTTAATTTTTTTAATATTTTTACTTTTTCGTCGGAAGACCGACGCCTTGATCGTCGGAAGACCGACGTTTTGTTTTTAAATATTTTTAACTTTTTCGTCGGTAAGCGACATTACATAAGCGTCGGACGCACGATGTTCTAAACGTCAGATGATATTTTGTCGGAATTACGACGGTTTGTAAAACGTTGGTATTAAACGTTGGAAGCCATAGCGTCGAAATTGCGACGTTTTTTGAAAACCTGAAAAGCGTCAGAAGACCGACAGTTTGTGATCGTCGGAAGACCAACAGTTGTGGTTCATTGGAAGACTGACGCTTATAGAACGTCGGAATAGCGACACTTTGAAAAACGTCAAAAAATGTGTCGGTATTATGACACTTTGGCAAAGCGTCCGAATTGCGACGTAATGGCTAACCACATTTTGTTCAGCCTCAGATTGTCACTCTTGCGACGACTATGTGTCGGAATAGCGACGAAGTGGCCGTCGGAAATTGGGCCAAATTTTCTAGTGTATGTACGTAAATATAACATATATTGATCATGGAAGGAATTTCCTGTCAATTTCATTTTGAGCAATGCACCAATAAAATATTGCAGCAATGCAATTAGACAAAATTTACCTAAAAATATACACTTTTCAAAAAAATATACCCTTTTCAACATGTAGAATAGTTAGACTTAACAATAATAATATTTAAAAATTTTAATTTCTTTATAATATATCTAGTTGACATTAAAATATTTTATTCAATATGTATTATTAAACCATTAAATCTCCCCTCGGTATGCTGCACAATCGCTTCGGCCTCTCCTTCCTTCTCACCTATTATCCATCATGCTTCTGCTGAACCCTCCCCGGGCCATTCAATTTCCTCTTCGGAGACTCACTCTTCGAAGCACAATTACTTCCTAAGATCCTCAACTAACCCTCAATTTGGTGAGGTATTCGGTATTGGGCCGGATCCGGGATTCTTACCCACTAAATCTCATGGCAGACCATCTGCCCTAGCGAAGGCCATCAAAAGAGAAAACTTCGAGGTGGAAGCTGGCACACAATCTTCACTAATGCGGGTCCTTAGAGCACGACGACCCTTGCCGACTGTTACATCATGATCTGTCTTTCATACAACTGTAGGGGACTGGCCAACCCCGATAAGAGATTGGCCCTTAGAGATCTGCTCACCCACAAGCCTTTTGACATGCTCTTCCTGCAAGAAACGCTCGGGTAGGGGTTGAGGTGTCGGCTACCTTATCTTCCTTTCTCCCGGATTGGTCTTTCATAACTCTTGATGCCCGAGGTAGATCAGGAGGTTGTGCCCTAGGCATTAACAACAAAACTACCCGGATGACTAACTGCTGGGGCCGGTCGGGTGTTCTGGCGATGAATGTACTGTTTGGTAGTTCTGGGATGGAGTTTACCTTGGTGAATGTCTATGGACCTTGTTCCGACAGAGAACATTTCTGGCGCTCCCTTTTGTCCTGCTCTCTTTTGTCTGCCCCTCACCTCATATTAGGTGGTGACCTTAATTTTTCATTGGGTATAGCTGAATCTTGGGGTCCCCAGGCTACCCCGGACCCTTTGGCAGAGTTTTTCAACTCTGAGCTCGGTACCTCTCACCTGAATTACATTCAGACTACCAAGTTGGTACCTACCTGGCGGAATAGAAGGACTGGTAATGCTGCTCTAGCCCGGCGCCTTGATAGATTTCTTATTAAACAGGAGCTCCTCCCGGTTCTGTCTCGTGCTCGGAAATGGGTTGGATCTGGAGGAAGATCCGATCACTCGCCCATTTTCCTGGAGTTTGATTGTGGTCCTGATAGAGCACGGCCCCCTTTCAAGTTCAATTCCAGATGGTTGAGAGATCCGGACTATAACCAGTTTGTAAAACACCGGAACCCGGGAGCACTTCCGAATTCTCCGATGAATATATGACTGCAGTACAATGAAAACCTTAAGAGCATAAAGAACTTCACCATTCTTTGGGTCCGGAACAAAAAGAAACTGGAAAGGGAGGCCCTACATAGTATTGAGGATAAAATTAGCATACTCAATAATGAGGAACTGTTGGGTTATCGTAACGAGGAGGCCAGGGCACAAATTTTTTCACTCGAAGCTGAAAAAGCCAAACTGCTGAAACAGATTGAGGAAGATTGGAGGCTTAAAAGTCGGGCTATATGGATTCAGGCTGGTGACGAGAACACAAAATTCTTTCACCAGCATGCAAATGGCCGCAAGGCGGCTAACACCATTTGGGAACTGTCAGACCGAAATGGCATCACTGCTAAAAATCATGCACAGTTATCGGAGCTGGGTACCAGACATTTCTCTAATCTGTACAGGGCCTCTTCAAATATAAATCTACCTGATATCCTGCACATTACTCAAAACTTTAAACTCATCGTGGAACAGGAGCAGCAGGAAGATCTCAACTCCCCGGTCACCATGGGTGAACTGGAGGGTGTATTGAAATGGTTCAAGCGTGACAAGAGCCCGGGACCTGATGGTTGGCCCGTTGAGTTTTTCATCCATTTCTTCGATCTCTTATCAGCAGACCTCCTGGCGGTGATTGAAGACAGCAGGCAGCGGGGAAGGATCTATGATGGATTTAACACCACTTTTATTGCTCTTATTCCCAAGTCGGACAAACCAAACAGTTTCAATGATTTCAGGCCCATTTCGCTGTGCAATTGTATATACAAGATCACTTCCAAAATTATTGCTAACCGCATCAAACCTTTCCTGTCAGAGCATATTGAAAAGGAAAAATTTGCTTTCCTGAAACACATGCAAATTCATGAGGCTATTGGTACAGCCCAGGAGGCCCTACACTCTATTAAATCTCTCCGGCTGAAATCGACCATCCTCAAGATTGATCTTACTAAGGCATTCGACCAAGTTGACTGGAGTTACCTACACCTAATGCTGATCCAAGTGCTTTCCTCTTACTTTAATCAATCGGATCATGGGCCGTGTTTCTTGTCACGCCCACTTTCAAACATATTAATCAATGGTACCGCTACAAATTTTTTCCATGCGGAAGGACTCCGCTGTGGCTGCCCCCTTCTCCCCTCCTTTTGTCCTAGTCATGGAGGACCTATCCGTCCTTATCAACAATGCAAAAGATCGAGGACAAATACAAGGGCTCCTAGATTGTGGACAATTTATACCTCACTCCACCTCTTATTTGTTGATGATGTTCTTATTTTCTTAAAATGGCACTAGACAAGACTCGTTACAATTTGACCTGCTCCTGAAATGGTTTTGCAGGGCTACCGGTATGGCACCGAATAGCACTAAATCATCTATCATCATGACTGGGTGCTCGCGACAGGAACAAGACATCTCTCGAAATCTTTTCGATTTTGTCTGTATTGACATCAACAGCAGCCTCAAGTATTTGGGGTATCACATCAAACCAAATGATTATCACGTTCAGGATTGGAACTGGATCATAGCTAAAATTGAGCGCATAATTAACGTCTGGTATAACCGTTGGCTATCCCGGGCTGGTAGACTAATACTCATCAAGTCTGTTCTGGAAGCCATCCCGGTCTATTTGATGACCCTGGCCTGGATTCCGATTGGCATCACCAATCGGATAAAAGACATTTGCAGGAATTTTCTTTGGCGCAACCAAGGTAAGACATCCACATTCGCCTGGATAGCATGGGACCGCATCAACCTGCCCAAACAATGGGGTGGTTGGGGGTTAAAGGATCTTCACCTTTTCTCTCGCGCCCTTGCAGCTAAGATGGGTTGGCACATTATTACAGGTCAGAGTCTATGGAAGGAGGTCATGGTCGCCAAATATATCTCGCCCCAAAGTCCTCTGGATTGGATCCGAGGCAGCATCACTCTGAATTCGGGGGCATCGATCATATGAAAGGCTATCACAAGGGCGGCTCCCATTCTCCAAAGTGGTCTTTCGTGGCAGATTGGTTCCTGCACCTGCGTGACAGTACCCACTCTCGGTCGTGAGTGGGGTATATCACAAACTTCCGGAAGTTTATTATTCAAAGACTCAGTCTTACGTAAATGTCATCTTCCGGTACGTACGTTGGATCGCGCTACCTCTCGGCGACAACAAGCCCTCGGCGCGGCGTGATTTGCCATCCTCTGTGAGGGCATACGTATCTGGCCAAATTTATCTCGCTCTAAAAAAATCAAACATCCGTATCGATAAACCTGCATATCTGATAATATCAAAGGATGGACATTATACACCAAAGCTTGGCTACCTTGAATTAATTAAACACAGGGAACCTCCCATAAAGGATTGGTGGTGGTCAAACATTTGGAGATTGAGAGCCCCGCATCAACACAGGCTCCTGTTCTGGTGCTTGCTCAAAGATTGCATCCCTACCACGGTTTACCTCCACAAAAGAGCTTTCCACGGGGCCTCCATATGCTGTTACTGCCTAAACGACAGGGAGGATGCCCTCCATCTATTCCCGTGACCGCCGAATCATACAAAATATTTGGTCCAGCATCACTACATCGACATGGGTCGTAAAAAATCGAAGGCATCCATTATCACGTCTGTCTCTCTGTATACTTTTTCTGCTCACAATACAAAATTACGCAACCTCCCTCTTATTGTTACTTGGGAATTATGGATTGGTCAAAACAATCTGATTTTCAATGATATACCTATTGACTGTCATAGGATATCCACAGCTTCACTCGCCACATATATGCTTATACCCGAGGACTGTTACAGCTGCAAGCCTTCACATGAGATCCCTGAATCTATCGATTACAGCCGGGCGTGGGCATACTTTGATGGTGCGTCCAACGCCCATGGGTGTGGGGGGGGGAGCCATACTTTATTTGACTGAATAGCACTTCTACAACATCAGAATGGGGCTAGGACCTGGTACCAACAACTACGCCGAACTGCAGAGCCTCAGACTTCTTCTTACCTTTGCTCGAGACATTTTCTGTGACTCCATCCAGATTTTTGGCGATTCACAACTTGTGACCAATTGGTTCAACAACATATCTCTTTGCCACTCGCACACACTGTCTACACTGCTGCATGAGGTTCACCATCTCAGAACACTCTTTGACTCCATCACTGTGACTCATATTTACAGGTCTCGGAACAAAGTGGCTGATCAATTGTCCAAAGAAGCTTCGGAGCTGACCTGGGGTACCTGGCACATCACAGAGCACACTGAGGGACAGATCTACAGATATTATCATCGGCCTTTTATCGAGGAGACTCCTCCTAATTTTGATGTTTAGTTTTTCAGCTACTTGCAGGGAGATTTTGTTCTACCTCCCCATTTTCTATTCGGCATGTATATTACTTCATACTTATATTCTAGGTCTGTAGAATTAGTAAGTTATGCACCGAACTTACTAGGTGGACTTTTATGTCTTACACTGTATATTTCATGTTTTGGGACTGTGACTGTCTACAGTCTTTATGAAAATCTGACTGATTTTGTAATTGTAAATTTTCGGACAGAACAGTAGTTTTTATACTACAAAATAAATTTTTAATATATATATATATATTCTAAATAAGAGTAAATTCTATTTATGAAACATATAATACATGGAGGCTTAGATCTCTGGAGTTCTAGCCTATTCCAGAGGCATAGTTATACAAAAAACCAAAATAGTGACTGCCCCCGAAGGGGAAACCAGCAAACTTAGTTGTTTTACAACTGCTCGTATCGGGAAACCAGCTTCGAACATGGAGAGTAGATAAGTGTTTAAAAACGTAAAAAAGGACAAGAAATAAAGCTCCCAAAGAATTGGAACCTGAAACCAGAAACCGGAAAAAAACTGATGGCTTATGTGTCATTTCCCGGGGGAGGTGTCTCTTCCACGATGAGACATCAATACTCCTCGGTGTCATCTGCATGCTTTTCATGGGTGTCATCATCCACGTTCTCAGGGACATTGGTGGTGCGTGCGCTGCCTGGACCTCCATCGTCACCCGACCAATCCTCACTACTACTGTCAGAGATTTTTCTTCCGCTGCTGGAGGCAGGAGCACCCTGCACGACTGTGGACGGAGCACCCTAGACCACCCCCTTACTAGTAAGCTACTTAGTCGCACAGTCTGAGATAGAATTCTTATGCAATTTTTTGGGACGTGGGCTTTCAGCACTGAGAGCTTCCTCTTTGAAGCTAATGGTGATAGTGTTCATAATGAAAATTCAGTCCATGGTGCAGGTATAATGGAACTGTGCAGAATGGACGGGCAGCGGAAAAGCCATCGTCTCCAAGCAAGGCAGTGATAGGGGAGAATTGGTGGAGGGAGGGATCAGTGGCGGGGAACTAGACCTTCTTGAAGCCCAGTCTCGGCCACGACCACTGCGGGTGGCAGGGTAACGCCCAAAAGAATTATCCAACGACGGGGAGGAGGTATCAGAATGAGTAGAGATTGGAGGTCTGGAAGGTCTGCCTCGGCTGCTGCCTCTGCAGCATCGCATATGGTGGCGGCGGGGCATGGTGGAGCTAGGGGAGATACAATGGTGAGGTGGAGACCCCAGAAGCAGAGGAGTAGCAGAGTGTGAAGCTAAAGGAGCAGAGAGCCAAGGAGCTGAAGGCCTATGAGGCACAGGGACGAAGCTCAAAATACTATGAAGGCTATGAGAGAAATGCAAACCAGGGACAAATTCAATGTAGCAAAGGAGACTGCAGCGCCTCCCTGTAGGCGATTAGGAGCTCGGCTCCGAGACCCCAGGGGGACAAATGCAACTCAACGGCAGAGGCAATGGAGGGAGACTGCCATGTGAATTCATTTTGAAGAGCATGTGAGTGCATCGACATGTGAGTGGAGTAAATGAGCACCTGTGGGTGTAGTTGGGGTGATTAAATGCCTGCATCTAGAGATTATGGGTGGCCATGTGTCTGGGCCACGTGTCACCCCATGCGCTCGTCGTATTGTTGTCCTTAGAAATCACCCACATCTGGGATATTATTAATATATTTTTAAATACATGTCTTAAAATACTTAACTTAACCTTTATATATTAAAATATTTTATTTATATTGCATATTGATAATTTTTTATTATTAATCAGTTTTAAATAATATTTATCAACTTCAAATTACTAATAGAATGAGTTACATATATTGTAATTGATTTTTTTTTTACTTTCAATCAAGTTTTAAATATTTTATATCTAAATATATTAAATTGATATAAAATTAATTTATTCAAAATAGATAATGATTATTTTTAATAATCAACAATAAAATAATTTTTTTATTTTTTCTTTTTAAATAATTTATAAAAATTGATATTGAAATATATTAATTAACAAAAATGTTAAACATCTTATTACATTGAGGAAAAAAAAAATTAAAAAAAAAAATTTGAAAATATAATATATTATTTTTAATTACATAAATCTCTATATAAAATTAATATAAAATAACATTATTTAATATATAAATTAAAATATCTCATTTTTAATAAATAAATATGTATATTCACTTTATATTAGACATCTCCAATATATATAATCAGCATTTTGTTTTTATTTAATGAATATTTTTTTTTTAAATATATCTCTATTTAGTATGGAAAGAAACCAAATAATTCTCTTTTACGATGATCAATTATGATGTAACATTTACGCTTTGGTGAAATATGAAATCTCACTTAGAACACCAATAATTTTGCCAACTTCGTTAGTCCAATAAAGTGTAATAATGTCTCCTAAGTAAGAATAGTGTCCTCTTTGTATTTCTTATAAAAAAATAGTGTCCTTCTCTTCCTTCACACCAAAGTTTATCACATTAACACCTTGTAATTGTACTTTTGTCTTTCTCTTCTTTCACACCAAAGTTTATAACATTAAAGAAATAGTTATGATTATGGTAAACCTATAAAATTGTTGTATCAAGTGGATAATATAAAGTTATTATTTATTAATTTTTTTAAGTTTTTTTTTTTTAATCTCTTTCCAAACTTACTTAGTTTCTTACTCTAAATCTAATTTCTATTTTCAGAATTTATTCTTTCGATCTCTTTAATCATTTTATAATCAATTTATATGTTCTCTACACTCACAATAATATATCTATGGATGGGGCCGTCCTCCGTGACATCACAGAACACACGCACGTCGTACAAACTGTTGGAATGTATTAATTATTCCAGAGTTACTATTAGCTAAAAGGGTTGGCCAGGTTGGATTCCATGTTCAAATCAGCAAAGATAGAACGAATCAAGGATTTATAAAACTGTCATTATTAAAGAAAAAGACAAATCTTTTCAAAACTCTATTCTTTTCAAAACTCTAAACTAAATCTCTCTAATTATATGTAAATAAAATTTATAATCAATATATATTTAAAATTTAAATATTCAAAACTCAAATCTACGTATTTTATCTAATTTTTCTTTTAATATATATATATATATATATATATATATATATATATAATATTTAAAAATCAAAACTACATCCTTCTATAATTATAACATATATAAAAAAACAACTTTGAGATTTTCTTTCCTGGTTCTCTTAGCATTTTAGCTTTTTAAACTATTAAAAAAAATTCGAAGTGGAAAATTTCTACTCTCAATTAAATTAATTTCCATGCTAGCAATCAGTTTTCATTTCAGGTGTTTATATGTCAAAAAAAACAATTTGTATTTTCTTTTCCGGTTTTCTCAGCTTTTTAGCATTTTAACTATTAAAAAAAAAAAACTGAAATTGGAAAATTTCTAAACTCTCAATTAGTTTCTATTTTACCTGCTATAAATTAGTTTCATTTCACATATTTGTTTCTTGTTTATAACAAGAATTGAAAACCGAAAAAGAAGTGGAGCATGATTGCTCTTAGTATTATGAATTAGTTAAATAGGATTACATTAGAAACATAAGTAATAAATCACTGGAGTGAAACTCAACTTAAATTGTACTAACTGTGAAACTTAACTGGAACACTTGGATGGATGGTTTTGACACCTAGCAATTTGTTGGAATTATATTCTCCAACACTCCCCCCTTAATTACAACCACATAAAAATTTAATTAAGGTACCTCTTGGTCTATGTCTCCTTACAATTTATATTAAAAAAAAAAAAAAAAAAAAATACTTCACCATATTTAGTTTCCTTCTTCTCTTCTTCCAAAACTTGTAGCCTCTAAATTGTTTCATCATTTTCTTCTTGTTATATCCTTGAAAACTGTGTTTCTTCATTTGTTGGTGCAGGTCTTCTATTGTTCCAGGTTCTCTAAGCATGTCCTGAACTTCTTCAAGAAATGAATTGTATGTAGGCTACTGCCACATATTGTCTTTTGTAATGTGCTTTTCATCAGCAATATGTTGCAACATTTTGCAACATAAGATCATAATAATATTTTATCTCTTCAAAACTCCAATACTTGAAAATTTCATTGATATGTTCTCCATGCATGTTGTCTTCAACATTCATATCTACAACTTCTGTGTAGATCTCATCTAAACATAGTGTTGCAAGCAATGTTTCAAGAAACTTTAACTCCTCTTTATAATCAGTGTGTGTACGTGCACACTGGAAATCAATGTTAGAATTAAAAATATTTGCAGAACAACATTGGTTCTGGTTCTTCTGCTCTGCAATGAGATTTTTTTATTGTTGTGCTTCATTCTCTGCTTCTACATCTTTCTTTGTTTCTGCTTTCCTTTTCATACTTCTTTTTTTGCATTTATCTTTATCTATGTCGTTGTCTCTGTCTCTATGTTTTCATCACTAATTTGTGTTGTTGCAAACAGCTTGTCTTCCACTGACTGAAGTGGAATTATCTCACCAAATAGTATCATGTCCATATGATTTTTTTGTTGCATCATCTGCAACCAATCATCATTAGCCAAAAATTCTTTATCAAAATTTACATCAGAAATATTAATTATTGGATCTACCATAGTATTTTTACTTTCATCAGCAAGCTCAATTGTTGGAATCACCAAGTCTTCATCACCAAGTTGTGTTGTTGGATTCATGAAATCTTCATCAACAAGATATTTTGTTGGATTCATTAAATCATCATCGGCAAGCTCTGTTGTTGGAATCTCAAAATCATCATTAGCAAGCTCTGTTGTTGAAATCACCATATCATCAGCAAGCTCTGTTGTTGGAATCACCAAGTTGTCATCAGCAACTTGTGTTATTGGATTCACCAAATCTTCATCAACAAGCTCTCTTGTTGTAATCACCAAATCATCATCAATAAGCTCTTTTGTTGGAATCATCAAATTTTCATCAGCAAGATGTGTTGTCGGATTCATCAAATCTTCATCCACTTGTGGCTATGCATAGTGGGGTTCACAAGCATCTTCTTGTTGCTTATTTGTTGCTTCTACAATTTCTTCGCAGACATATTCCACTTGTGGCTAAGCACAGTAGGATTCAATAAACTTTTCATCTTGTTATATATTTGATACTATAGATCCACTTTTGTCTTCAACTCCAATGCTCCCCTTTGCTCCAAAACACCTCTCAAGGGTATCACAGGCCTCCTTGGTTGCCTTGGCATCTGAAATCAAGGGAAGAATGATTTCATCCACAGATTCTTTTATGCACTTTAATGCAAATGCGTCCTTTTCCCTCTTCACTTCCAGATCTAAAAATATCTCAAACATCTCATGTTGTCACTTTATCCTCTTGTTTTTTCTCATGACCTCATTGCTTTGCTTCCACAAACAGACAAGTCTATATATGTTGATCAAATACCTTGCTTCCAAAAAATTCCAAAAATTTTGTACGAAGCAATACTTTCACAAGACTTTCACAATGCCCCTTTTTAAATTGCACATTCACTTATTTTTTTTTATCATGCCAAAATAAAACCTTTCTCTTTTTAAAAAACCTTTGAGAATGTAAAGTTTTATTTTATTTTTTTTAACTTTCAAAAAAAAACTTTTTTATGAGATTTCTTACCTTTTTTAAAAGCATTATTTAAAAAAAAATTAAAATCACGTTGAATGCTTCAAATGCCCTTTTTTAAGGTAACTACGAAGTGATTTGAATCAAGTAATACTTTGAATGTGTGAAAGTTTCGTACCTTCATGCATCACACGGATTTCCTTGCGTAAATCACATTAACGAAAAAAAATTACCTTAATGCATGTGCTTCAAACCGGAACCACATGTATAAGGAAACTGTCACAGGCACTAATGCACCTCTTTACTTTGGAGTGTTGCATTAATAAACGTTCCTTTGATATGTTAGTAAAGCTTTGGATTAACATGTCTCTATACTTCTAAGCCTGCGGTATAACGTTATGGTTGCATTGCCTGGAACAATTTCTTAAATTCATTTTGTCGGTGCTTTCATTGGCTTCGTCGTGGTAGTTGACTTCTTCGTTCAGTGTTTCTTCTTCGCACGAGGCTTCTTCAAACATTTGTTTCTCTGTTCAAGAGTCTTATACAGGGTCGTCTCTTCTCTCTGCTACTTTAACTTCGTTCTCGTTGCTACTCTCTCTAGGAGTCTCTTCTCTCTGCTATTGCAACTTCGCTCTCGTTGTTGTTCTCTCTAGGAGTCATGCAAACTAGCATTGATACCATGACAAGAATTGAAAACTAAAAAGAAATAGAGCAAAAGATTTCTCTTCTGAGTATTATGAATTAGTTAAATAGGATTAAATATCAATAATAAACTCAACTTAAACTATACTAACTGAAACTTAACTAAGACACTTGGATGGATGGTTTCGACACCTAACAATTGGTTGGAAATAGATTCTCCAACGATTTCTAATTATTCTAGACTTTTACATTAACAATAATGTTTCATAAATTATAAACCATAAACCATGAATTTTGGTAGTAAAAGAAATCGAATTTTTAACGAATTATTTATATTCAAATTGAACTCACGAATTTCCATACTTTTTTCGCCGATTTGGTCCAATTGGGTAACTATGGATTAAAGCCAGCTACATGTAAGTGTTTCTCAGTTCCATGTTATTCTTATGGCATGCCTTCTAGTAATTTAAATGTACATGATTTCTATATGCATTTTTAAACAATGGAAATGTGATTGAAAAGGAGAGTGGAGAATTTTAAAAAAATAGTTGTATTTTTTCTTATTGCAGATTTAAGGAGTTTATGATGTTGGATTATGTTTAGATGCCTATTTTAAGTGCATTAAAAATTATTAAAGAAAAAAGAACAATTACAAAAAAAAATTGAAGGGTTTTCGTTTATTTCCGAAACATATTTTTATGGTGTGGGGCTTTTCATAGGGACATAATTGTATTCTTTGTTTTTTTTTTTTTTAATAGTAATCATGGATTTTTTTCCTTTATTAGTCTTTTACAATTTTTTATTTCTTTTTTAAGAATTATGAGTTTTGGGTTATTAAAACTTTTTATATTCTAGGGTAAGAATTATGAATTTTGGGGCATTAAGGTTTGAACCATATTATAAACAGATGAGTTATGAAATATTATTTTGCATGGATTTGAAAAATCTCTATGCAATGGAGCTTATAAGCCTATGACACAAGATCAAAGGAATTAAATATTAGCTAACATTGTCTTTTAATCTATTGGGCTTGGATGCTAACATTCTTCTTAAGGTTGCAACAACAATTGAATTTGAAAGAAGCTTTGAATATTTTAGAGACGACATACAGTTAAAGGTGTGAGCGACAATGATTGACATCGAGTTGAGTCATAGAGCATTGCAATTGTTAATGAAACATCAGTTGTAATAGGAGAAACAAAATAATTTGACATTGTAGGAATACTAGGAAACACTGTGGAAATTCCTACCAAAGCAGAAGAATATAATCAAGACAAAGAGACTACAAGTGTTTTGAACACTTCAGAAAATTTTAAAGGAATTGCAGAAGGAAAAAGTGATTTTGTACAAGATCTAGAGTGTGAACATGGTGCAGAAATTGGATCCCACCATACAAATAGATGTGTCAATGATAAAATTAAAATTGCCTTTGTAGTAGAAATAGGTGAGAAGAACCTATTAGTGAATGTTTAACTTCATTATGAATTTGGATTGGAATTTCTTGAAAAGGGGCATGCAAAGTCCAATCATGATGTATATGAAAGGATATATGAAAAATTTAACATAGTTATATGATGAGAAACGAACAAGAGGTTCGTCAATTTTGATCCCCTAGTAGCTTCAACTATGGAAGCCTATGGGTTTTTGGCCCATATGAATTTGGATTTCTTAATCGTTTGTGCAACAGATGAACTTGCACTTCCCCAAAGACCCTAATAACTCATGATGTACATGCCATCATCCTCCCTGTGGCCTTGACCTTTATCGGTTGTTAAACATCCTTTAACATGTTGTTTCCTCATGGCATGAAAAGAAATAAAATTAACAAGCTCCCTTCCTTAGGCCAATTACACTAGGGCCTATCGAAGGTAATGGGTCAGGACTAGTGGGCTTGTCTTTTTTTCTTTTTCCACAATGGTGCTAACTATTTCAAGGCCCAAAAAAGTTGACTGGGTCTTGCCTGAGTCAGGGGTCGGGCTGATTAGCTCCTTTACAACATTTACTTTACGCTATGGCCCGACCATGATGTCCTCGACTCTGTTTCTTATTTCAACTATCGTGACCAATTTCCAACACCATATTTTATGCACTTTAACCATCAAAATTCATTCCCCTTCATGCCATGACCTCTAGCTCCTCTAAGTGGCATGTTTCAACAACACCTCGCTCGACCTTCGTCGCTGCTCCAGTCCTACATATTGATGTTCTCGCCTACTTAGTAGCAGTTCCTAGTAGCTCTTGGTTGCACTTTGTCTTGAACCTAGCCCATTTGGACCACCCTTCTCTGCTAACGTTGGTCTCTGCAAACCATAAAAATCTCATGGCCCTCACTCAAATAAAATGCAACGACGATGACATTAGACATTGTTTGAACTTAAAATAAGCACACACATTTTAACCATCACAGGGTATACTCAAATTAAAAAAGAAACAATATTACATATCACAATCGCTTAGGGCTTGGTGTCATTTGTCCTAATATCAAATTACACTCACCACCCTACTCTGACACTTGTAGGCTTCCTATATAAAGAAACAAAACAAAAAATACCCTTAAAAAAAACATAAAATATTTCCACATATGCCTTATAGAGGCTACATTTTACATAAAAATCAAAACAGATTCATGCCCTTTTCCTCCAGCTGCCATGTCACTCCTTTCAGAGCTTTCATAATAAATTTTGGTTAGGAGTGCGGTTCATGCCCCCGCATCACTAGATTATAGGATGGAATAGAAAAGATAAAAGAAACCATTGATGTTGTTGAAGCTATGCAACAACAAAAAATAAGACATTTTTTTCATCTTATACAGGTAAACACAAAAGTTCAATCAACAATGACTAAGGTACAATTAAATGAAAAAAATTAACCAAATGAAAATGACAATGAAGATGATGACATATTGAAGAAAAATAGTAAGGTAAACCTGAACCATGGAAAATTTTAGGGGCTAATATTCGCAGGTGGGCTAATTTTCCATGGTTTTTCCAAAAAAAAGATTCGCGAATTTCCCTTTTTTTATAAAAGTGATTCGCCCAAATTTTACAATATAAAATTATTTTACATTAAAAATCGCCAACATTATATAGAAAATATATATAATATCATTATAAATTTGAATAATTTTACAAATACATCAATAAACATTTTATATTTTTTACATTAGGGACTAATGAGATTCGCCAATTTTTTAAACTCCAAAATAATTTTCCATTCTTAAAATTTTCCCTGACCTGAACTAAAAAAATAAATGCATGTTTGGATAAAAAAAAGAAAAAAAATGTATATCCTAGAGTTGAAGACAACTTGCACCACCATGCAAAATTAAAACAAGTTTTTCAATTGATATTAAATATTATAAAACATAAACAAATAATAGTGTTCTTAATTAACAAAGAGTGTTAGAATATGCTAATTACTATAAGTAAATTCATAATTTCGAACAATTTTCATAGATTCTAAATAAATGTAAATTTAGAAAGTGTGCTCATATAATTTCAAGGAATTAAATAATAAATTCAATTCAATTTATGAGGAAACATGCAATATTATATTTACACCTAAGGTGTTCCTATGATGGATTTGCTAGGAAAATCCAACCAATCAAAGGGACTCGTTTTTGTCTTCCTTTGTCCAATAAAATTTTACCACATGGAAATTAGATTTTAATTTCTGATATTCAATTTCATCCCACTAGAATGACTCTCCCTAAGAACCCACATACATGTCTTTGATCCCATAAAAAATCAGAAACAGAATTGGACTCTTTAAACTAATAATAGTTCCGAGTTTTTTCCAAGAACGGATAACAAATTTTGAATGTCTATTTCTTTTAGAATTTCTCAGGTATTTTTCAGAAGATTATAGAAATACAAAACAAAGTGTACAAGGTGATATATGCAATTAGTGTGAGCGAGATTGATGTATCAAGATTAGATGACCAACTGCATGTTTCAAGGTGTTGCAAAATTCTGATATAGATTTGGGCCTCTTATATTTCACTTGTTTTCTATGATAATCAAGCTCAACCAATTTAAAGAAAATAATAATATAGCTCTAACCCATTTTTCAAATATTGGGTTGTCTATGTGTGACTGTAGTAGTATAGGAAGAAGAGTATACCTCTAACCCATTTTCGAAATATTGGGTTGTCTATCCGGTACTATAGTAGTATAGGAAGAATATCGTAAGGATGCATATCTTGTATATCTTCCTTCAACAAATTTGAGAATTTGGGATTGTTTCTTTTGATGTTATTATATTCTCGCTCTCCATTTTTTTGACTGAATTCACTTCTTTTGGCGAAATAACAGATCGAAGTGAACATCTATATGCTAGATTTATTCTTCAATAATATATTTGATGGAGAAAATGGTAGTATTATGTTCCTTTCCTTTTTCATTTATTTTGGGCGTCGATAAAGTGGTTTTGTGATTGCAACATTGCAAGATGACTTGTGATTTTAGGGGTCTTTGTTAAAAATTAATACCAAATCTCAATAACTATAGCCTATCGTGCTTCGTCGTCTGCACTATCAAACTTTACTTTCATACTGTTATCCAAAAGTGGGTCCCATAATATTTTTAGTTTTCCTTCCATTTTCCAATAATTATCTCAAAGTATTGTATCATATAAGTGTCCATTCATTTCCCAGTTCTTATCTGAAGGTATTGTTCTAGATAAGTGTCTAGAAATTTCCTGTATGTAACCTTTCATGTTTCTAGATAAGTGTTGGAAACTCGCATCAAAATTTTCCAATTACACATCATAGGCGTTCAACATGCACCCTTGCTCTAATTTTTGGAAATTAATTGACATAACCAACAGCAAGAATGATACCTCTGCTTTGTGAGATGATGAAGGAAGATGAAAATTATCTACTTGCTATAAATTTTAGACTCTTAATAACGATAAATTTTAAAAATAATTTATGTATGTATCGCCCTGGAAGTATATTCACAATACCTCAAACAACTATGTTGCAGGGATGGGAAGAGGGGAAATAAAGATCAAAAGGATAGAAAATCCAACTGGTAGGCAAGCAACCTTCTCTAACTGAATAGAAACTGTTCTTAAGAAGGCCAAAGAACTCTCCATCCTCTGTGATGGAGACGTAGCCATGCTCATATTTTCAAGCTCAAGAAAGATCTTCAATTACGCCCGTTCATATATGAAAATAATTATGGAGCATTATGTGAACCAATTCTGTAATTGTATTTTTAATCTATCACGGTGCCTGAATAAATAATGTCCAATTTTGTTCCTTACATTAATATTTTTACAAATTGGTTTCTACCTGCAATCCCTCAGATGGGTCGATTTTTCCCCTTCAAAATAAATTCCACAAGGACTCGCAAATGAATAACGCGACTATTAGAAGCCACAACTGAGTTGTGAAAGGCTTCATAAAAATCAATGCAAAATGAACAAATGAAAAATTCATCTTTCAGAAGGGCTACTACCACCAGACTTGAGTCTAAGAATGACTTTGTAAACTCTACTTTCTCGGATCGTTTTGCTGTGATGATGGTCATGTATCCTACAAATGAATCAAACTCATGAAAATAAAGGCAAAATTGTAAGAAAAATATGATAAATTATATTTCTGTCACGAAAAAACACAATTAGTTAAATGAATTCATCGTAGCTCGACGACGCAGTAAATCCCTTTTTGAATGTGATATACTTGATTGTAAAATTTAGTGTTTCTATTTCCTTTTCAAATTCCTTCAAGCAGAACCTCATGTAGTTTCTTCCAAGGCACTCCTTGAACTTGGATAGGGAGACATTGTGTGATTTTCTAGTGCATGTGCATGTATATTCTCCTCATAAGTCATATGGATGGTAATGATAGGAATGAGGTAGGTACTTGAATATCTCATCCCATGTAGTTTCTTCCAAGAAACTCCTTGAACTTGGATAGGGAGACATTGTGTGATTTTCTAGTGCATGTGCATGTATATTCTCCTCATAAGATTCTCCTCATAAATCATATGGATCATAATGATAAGAATTTGGTAGGTAGCTGAACATCTCAATCCCAGCTCATCCATTCCTAATTGTCCAATAAGGGAGGAATTTACGGGGAGTCATACAAATTGACACCTTGATTCTCCAACTTGTTTACCTTTTAGTTGAAGTGACTAAATGCATTTATATATAGGTTTTTAAGATTGATTATGGAGATCTTCTTCTAGATCGATTATGGAGATATTTTTCTGTATAAATTCCATGCTTGAAATGGTGAAAGAAAATTAACCAAAAAAACTTCCATGCAACTAATATATCCTTATGCCAATTATTTGTTAATTTGTTTAAACTATTTGGTAAGATCTGTTCATGAGAGATGCTTTTCCCAATATTCTATTCCTTAAATATACCTTTAAACTTTTAAAAATAATTGCTAGTCTACTGTACAATAATATTATATTGATATTATATTATAGTGTGTACTTTCCACCTTTACACTTTTAAAAATAATTGCTAGTCTATTGTACAATAATATTATATTGATATTATATTATAGTGTGTATTTTTCTTGTCGGTCCATCTATCATAAACATCTTTGTGCGTTGTCCAGCCATAGACATGGCGGCGTCCATACATTGTAATGCATGCAACCATGAGATTTGATTTCACCCTTTCCAATAATACCCAGTGCTATGTATGTTTTAGCGAACCTCTAACTGGGTAACGCAGACATGCTCCATCATGGTAGCACTTATGCACATAAATATATGATCATTATTTTTTTAAGCCTTTCTACAATTATACTATTATAGTGGATAACTTAGAGGGTTATACTATTATAGTGGATAATTTAGAGGGTTAGCCATGGGAGGGTTTAATTCTTTTTTATGCCAATGGAATTAAGCTAAGTTACCATTATTTTAGCCACGAGTAAGCTCTTTAAGAAAAAAATTATATCCTAATAGACTAGATTATCAGTAACATTAATACCTAGGAAACAGTTCCTTCCCCTTCTGCTATTACATAGGCATTGGGCCCGATTTACTAGATTTACTATGTCCTCAGAGATCTGTTCATGATTTTGCCTAAATATAACACATAAAGGTATTCCATTCTAAACAGAATTAATTAGATTATATTGTGTTGGAATGTGTAATTCCTACTTGTCTTTAGTTGTGACTTTCTATGTATAGAGTCTGTTCATATTTCATAGGTGTTAGCTAAATCTAAGTTCTTAGTTTAGTGTGAGGTTGACATATTCTCTCAACCAACTTATTGTGCGTCCAAGATAGCTTCCCTATCTTGAGACAATACCTCATGTATATATGTAACTCTATTTAAGTAATAGAATATAGTGTGTATCTCAGTTTTTAAGTTTGTATCGGAACCCATTTGGGCCTAGCCTTGGCCCCTTCTAGGCCAAGGAAATAAAGATTTTGGTGAATGTGTTTTCTATCCATTAGATTGTTCAAATTCTTGTTGGGTTAATTCAAGAGAAATTGAGTTGTGATCAGTTATGTTGTGTCTTAGACCTGTGTGCAAGACGTGTTGTCATCATTTAAACATAGCGTGTTATTTTTCGTTTCAATTTGGCATTACAAATTAAAACGACGGTGGAATATGTGTTGTTCACTCTGTGTATTTGAAGCATGCACAGAAGTCATGCTAGGTAGGAGACTATGTGTTGGATCGTTGGATCATTGCAAGCCCAGGAAGCAATTAAGGGAGACATGGAAGAATTTCGGATTGACAGATAGCTGGAGTAGGCATCAGGATCCTATCGTTATGGCCTGTGGGCACTTGTTGAGCGATTGAGAAGGTCCTATTTGGTGGAGTCGGTGAGGCAAAGGATCGGCTCGGAGTGTCTCATTGATGAGGCCACAGACGGTTCTTCTTCAGCCAAAGCCAGCCATAACGTAGTGGACATCCTGCCTATTAGTGTCGTTAGGCTAGAGAAGATGAGTAAGGCAGTCAGGTGGCTTGTCATCGATCTCCAGCAGGGAGGAGGAGGAGCTTCCAATTCCAACGCCACCGCCAGCACCACCGCTTCGTTGTCTTCTCTGCCCTCGACTGGGGCTCCGCTTGGTGCCAGCACTAGCTTCGACATGCGCTTCAGGGAGGACACAGTCAAATGACGATTGTACATAACAAGTCAAGTAGAAGGTCCTGTTGTGAAAAAAAAAACCTTAGCCAATTGTGTTTCCCTCGTACTCAAAATAATTTTCCACCTTTTGCCCCCACAGTCTCTGTGTCGATTATCTCAAACATGAAAAAAATGTTAGAGTGATGAAATATGGGAGCCCATGTTCCATCAGTGCTGGGGTAAAATTATTGGGCCGACTTCTTTTACAACCTGGGAGCAGATGGCCAAAGGCGAGAATGAAAGAATCCTCAATCAGAGCTACATAACATCATGCTTTTGGATGCTTCCACTGACATGTATTTTGTCATTTTCAAGACACAATGATAAAGCATTGTTAGAAGAGCTAAGTGAACGCTTTGCGATTATGTATTTAGACTTTGAAAATGGAAAATTATTGTTTCACGCGCAGATTTACAATCTGGCTACAACTTGTATCCAACACATTCTTGGCAAGAAAAGGAGGAGAATCAAGGAGTTGACATTCGTTGTTTAGAAAAAATTCAGTTTTTCCGAGGGCTCTATCGAGCTTTACACCGAGAAGGTGAAAATTTGAGCTTTAGGCTGAGAAGGTGAACAATAGAGGGCTTTGTGCAATTTCTCAAGTTGGATATTTGCGCTACAAGCTACTTGGAGGTCTTGCAGTTCGAAGAGCTTACTATGGAGTGTTGCGGTTTATCATGTTCTACTTCCATAATGCTTGGTGAATTGAATTGTTTTCTTGAATTATTTTTTGAAGCATGTTCAATCTAATCAACTTAGCATGTAAATGCTATTTGTTAGAACTGATCACTCTAACAACAGTTAATTGAATATGGAAAGATTAAAGATGAAGATGCCAAGCTTGGATATGTTTTTAGAAGAAATTGAGTGAAGTAGTGGAAGACAATTTCAAAATATGGAGAAAAGGAGAAGAAACAATTATTGCGATGGACAATAATCGAGTTTGTGTGAGTTTGTGGAATAGACTTATGATCATGGTAAAGTATGAGTGACACATTGTAATTGGAGAAAATCTACATGTAACATATAGTTAGTTGTGGTCTTTGAAATGTTTTATGTACATGTTGTAAGACCTAGAGATGCATGCATACCCTTTGTTATGTGTTCCCTCTATTTGAGAGTTTTAACACGCTGGAAGAGTGTGTCATGCGAGATGGATATACTTGGGTGAGCCATAGCCATATTGGTTTTAGACTCCATGAGGTGAAATTTATTATCAAGGGGGAGTTCATCTAGAAGTTGGATGAACCATGTATGTGAAGGACTTCCTAGTAGACTAGCAGTTGCAGTGGTTGGGAACCCATGAATTTTGGTAGATGGTTGTTCCTTTATATGGACATTGACAATAGCATGAACAAGATACAAAGTGTAATTACAAAACAGAACCAATGTAATTACCAAACAGGACTAGATGTAGATTTTGTAGATGGATATTGCGACAAGTAGCCATTAAGGGGGTGTGTTGGAATGTGTAATTCCTACTTGTGTTCAGTTGTGACTTTCTATGTATAGAGTTTGTTCCTATTCCATAGGTGTTAGCTAAATCTAAGTTCCTAGTTTGGTGTGAGATTGAGATATTCTCTCAACCAAATTATTGTGCATCCAAGATAGCTTCCCTATCTTGAGACAATACCTCATGTATATATGTAACTCTATTTTAGTAATAGAATATAGTGTGTATCTCAGTTTTTATCTACAATTATACTATTATAGTGGATAACTCAGAGGGTTATACTATTATAGTGAATAATTTAGAGGGTTAGCCATGGGAGGGTTTAATTCTTTTTTATGCCAATGGGATTAAGCTAAGTTACCTTTATTTTAACCACAAGTAAGCTGTTTAAAAAAAATGATATCCTAATAGACTAGATTATCAGTAACATTAATACCTGGGAAACAATTCCTTCCCCTTCTGATATTACATAGGCATCGGGCCCGATTTACTAGATTTACTATGTCCTCAGAGATCTGTTCATGATTTTTCCTAAATATAACACATAAATATCTTCCATTTTAAACAGAATTAATTAGATTATATTAAACTTCAAAGGACTTGCTTACTTTACAGGAAACTAACCCACTCTGAGGACACTGATAAAAAGCCTCAAATATTGGCCTAAGTAGTCAAACACTACCTGGTAGTACCTTTGTGCCTTGCGGTCGACTTGTCCCTCAATCACTTGTTAATACAGTCTATGTGCACTAAGTAGAGTGAAGTTGAATGAAGTGGACGGAGTATATAGGATACTGACTCAAGGTTAGCTTTTCCGAATTTTTGGATTAAAATTTTGTACTTTCTTAAAAGCGTAGTCTTAAAAAAAATCCACATGATTTGAAAATAATGAAAATTTGGATAAGGTTATGATAAAATATTGGAGAATTTTTTGAACTTTTGGATTACATTTATTAATCAGTAATATTTTAGGTGCTCAGAGTTTTTAATAGTGTTGAATTTATTGACATTATAAAAAAACAATTCAAACACTCCAACATTCTAATTTTTTAAAATTTTTGTTACAAAATTCCAATAAAAAAACTACTTCCAAGCCCAAATAAAATAAATAGAGAACCCCTTTTCTAAAATCCAATGGAGCTATAGATTCTGTTCGTACAGATAAATTCAATATAACTATACCATTTCTCGATTTAACATGTGGAATTTATTAAGCAAATACAGATCATTTGAGCCAACTAACAAATATTTTATTTGATCATTGGCTCAACCTACTGCCGTGCTTGAATTCATCAAGTTGATTAAAATAAAACAAAATTAGCACGATGAGTCTTTTCCCAACAACATTTCTGTACCGGATTGACATTTATATAGAATCGATTACTCCCTCAGTTAAGTATTGCCCAGTAGAGTCTAGAACGTTTAGATAAGTTCGCAAGTAAGGTATTGCTTGGCAACCTATTAATTGATGGCATGAAATAAATCAATTCACATCAAGTTGATTAAAATAAAACAAAGTTAGCATCATGAGTCTCATCCAAACAATAATTTGGTACCTGATTGACACTTATAGAATCGATTCCTCCCTCATTGCCTAGTAGAGTCGGGCACGTTTAAATAACTTGCTCACTAAGGTATAGCTTGTGATAGGCCTTCACGCGGCTGAATCGTACCCACCAATCACAACTGGCGGGATCCCACCACTAAGTGTCCATTCAGGGATGTTCATTCTAACTTCACCATTTCTGCACCCAAAGGGTGCATTTTCGCGAGTTAGAAATATATGATAATCATGAGGAAAGACCATATATTATTTTTAGTTTGACCAGTTTGTTTTTTTTTTTATTAAAATTATGTAAATTTTGGTAAGATTTTAATAAAATTTGGTAATTTTTTTTTTAAATCTAATTGTCAAACTTCAATATTATTTTAGGTGTTTCAAAATATTTTTTATAATACTAAATCTATATCCCTATAAAAATATAATTCAAACAATACTACTCTTATATCTTTTTAAATTTGTTTACCTAGATTCCAACAACTTTTTTAAATTTGTTTACCTAGATTCCAACATCTTTTGACAGTCCTAACAATTACTTGTAGGCTTGTCCAAAATATTATTCCTGCGAAACAGGAGAACAAAAAATGCCCAAAAGAGTAGATTAGCCAATAAATGCTCACTTCCATAGGAATTCTCATGAGCCCTGGCGTGTTGTGCAAAAAACTTCACCTCTGGTTCCAGTCCATCTGAGCACTTCCATGGTAGTATGTTACCTGCTCTTAATGATGATACGTTGTAACGCTTTTTGTTCGAATATTGTAGGAGGACATCATATAACAAGCCGAGCAAAAACAGAAATGGGGAGCTTGTTGATGATATATTATCCGTTTCATATAAAGAAGAAGGCAAAAGACCACCTGGGTCTCTTACTTTTTCTACAAGCTCTATACCCACCATCCTTTTTTACGGCAATCCCACGAGGTGAAGTTTGCAGACATTGCATTCCAGTTTCGTAAGGAAACTCCTTTAGGGTTTGCTTCATCCTCTTCATGTGCTGTGTGTTAAGCATCTTAATGGCGGGTGAAAGAGGCTTTTCTGTATGGTGGCTGATGCACCTCGGCAAATCTGTGTTTGGCTATTCACATATATATTAGTTTTGTTATTTCTATGGTTAGCAGCACTTGCAAATCAATGCGAATCATATATATATATATATATATATATTTATATATATTTTTAATGTAGTTTGCA